>OX451346.1:17981574-18089920 GCA_949629155.1 Myopa testacea
CTTTTTTAAAGATTTGTTTGTTTATTATAAAACTGCATATATTTTTTTAATTTTACGGTTTTACTAGGTTTAGGAATGAGTTAACCAAATACACCTTTTTTAGCCCTTTCTAAAACTATTGTTTCTAAATATAAATAAAATATGTATCCATATTATTGATGCTAAATCTTAAAATATATGTTTGGAATTGTACAAAAATGACTATAAGTATTCAGTTTTTCAGATGTTTGCCACGTTTTTTATTATATATTGTTATGTCTCCATCTTCTCAGACAGTCTCGTCCGGATGTGATGATCCGCAGCTAGCTCAAAATGTTCTTATGGGCGCGGTTCTTAACCCGTCACATCCGGATTATGGAGCAAACAATAAATTTGGAGTACCGCTCAGTATTGATAGTGACAAGTCGTAAAGTGAATGTGAATTTGCAGGGCTATACATGGTATCTCTTGAAACGGTTTCACTATTGGCATGTTGAAACCATCGGTGGCTACACACTGTGATTTGTCGTTTGGTTACAAAAGTCGTAAACATGTGATGCCAATTTGTGCGTGAAATTTACTGAATATCAAAATGTTGGTCAGAGTGAGAGAAAATATAAACACACGTTGGGCAAACTACGTCGCACTTCTTTCGCTTGCTAACTGCTTACTTGTGTGCATGAAAAGATACCAAGATGCAGTTTCGATTTTTGTTTCACAAATTCTCTACACTTGATATCGAGTGTAGACCTTTCTCTTTCTTCCTCATCTCTCTCTCTCCAAGGAAGTGAGTGAAACCATTTCAAAAAATACCACGTCTAGCCATGCTAAATAGATATGTTTCGAAAAAATGCTCTTAGTATGGTTGAGATTCAACAAATATTGGAAAATCTGTCTGATGACGAAACAGCGTGGACGTAGTAAGCGACATCGAGGATATTCATGAGGATGATGTCATTACACAGTCAGGAGGACAGCCGAATCCTTAGCAGAAATCGCTGGAAAAATAAAGTTGGAATACAAAATTTTTAATGGATCTGATTTCGCAGAACCTTCGCCAGAGGATCACTATGAAGCAACATGTAATAGAAACGTATTTAAGCGTTTTGAAGATTTTGGCACACCGAAATGGAGAGAGACGATTAGAGAGATTTATTTATGAAGTGCAATCACAACTTGGATCTAGCGCCTTTGATGACGGTACAAACGGCTTTTAGAATGTTTAGGTATGTCAGCGCTAATCTGTACATACTGTAATCCTTGTGGGTTAATTGTCTAGGCAGTACAGTTGTAAACGCGTGGAAGCTACATACGCTTGTGGCAAGATTGGGAAATACACATACAACCTATGTCCGAACTGATGTCTTGCTCTGCAATAGCAAGAGATTTGCTACAAACGGAACAGCTGGACTCTGTGCTACAGTCGGATGAATGGCTTAATGATTCTGTATAATTTTTAATTCAATAAAGTGTTAAAACGATATTTATATTGATGTCTATATTTTTTCGATTTTTTATTATTGCATGTACACCAATTATAATATTTCCGTACGCTTGAACTGAAAACTTGCAGTTTTTAATAGCAGCAGTGCTGTATACTTACCAAAGTTGCTTTAAACACTCTCTCCACGCTGCAAATATTTTTTTAAAATTTTTCTGAGTATGCAGAACTCTAATCTGTTCTCCAATAGCCTACCCTGTAAAAATTTTCTACATCGGGGCATGGATTCTTGTATCGGTAAAAGACAGGTTAATTTAACCCCTTCATATTAAGTAATGTATCTACAAATAGTACTATTTATCTTTGTTCTTTTATTAAGTTTATAATTAATAAAGTATAAATATCGTAGAACTACTATACGGTTCCTATCTTGGCCATAGGTTTATCTATTAAAAAAGTATTTCCAATTCCAGATTAATTTCATTAAATTAACATTAATCCTAGTATTAATCCATAGTATATACAAAAAACTTTTTATGTACTCAAGAGGTTTTATTCTTTACTTGTTTCTAAGTTTGTTTAACATAATTTTTTTTAAGTGCTAAAGAAAATCGCGCGAAACCTCGATATGTTTATATAAAGCGTGTGTGTGTGTTGTTAGTTGGCGAGAATGAAGTCAGTAGCTAAAAGCCTGAAAGTAGCCGCTGTATGTAGGTGCAGAGTAGTTAATATTTTCTACATAACAAACAGTGTCAATTTACTTCTTCCGAAAAATATGTAATTTCTGAGTCTACACAAAAAATTCGGAGCACATGAGGGTTTTGGAGATATTTTTTGGATTTATTTTAACCTTAGGACCAGAACTGTGTATTGTATTTCTGATGGAAAGCAGCCATTTTGGAGATAAGAGCGTTTGAAGGTCAAATAAGGGTATCTAATAAAAGTCCAATATTTCCTTAAGTAAAACATACATCATGCGTATGCAACATGCGTAGTGTCGTTGGAAAGGTATTTGTATGTCCTATAATCAGTCGCACACTATTTTGGGTAAGGAATTACACACATGTTTGTGAAAATGTAAGACTTTACTTTTGAAGGAATAATTGCTTTGGCAAACGAATACATTAACGTATGAAAAAAGTTATACAGGGTGTTATACAGTTAACCTAATTATTTATTTCAACCCTAAGAATTTAGTGTCTTAGCTTTCAATATAAGTTTAAGTTATAAAAAAATAAGTTTGTTTTTGTGCAAAAAACATTATCAAAACAAACTGTGTCGTAAAAAAACGTGAGCAGATATCTATATATACATAGGCTACACGAATAGAGTTCCATCCCTCTAGCGTCTGTTCCCTTCAATCAATTTCAATGGAACATACATGGAACGATTTGTAGGTATTTTCACTATTGCACAAAAAAGAATGGAGACGAAATTTTATCTGTGTTAAAACATTGTTAAACATTGTTTATCAACATATGTACATATGTTGCTAATCATACAGCTTGGCTAGACGCAGTATCATTTGATACGGTATCACTACTGGTATGATGATACCAGCGATGGCTAGACACTGTGGTATCACATTTAGTTTCAAAATCCATAAACATGTTATTTCAATGTATGTGTGAAATTTACTGAATATCAAAATGTTGTCCGTAGTTGCCATAATTATTATATTATGATTAATGCGTAAAGGAAAAATAGGATTTCTAAAAATCCCATGTTTAAATTTTAGTTCAATGGAAATTACCTGCTTCACTTTGGTTTTCTTGTTCAGTGGAAATCGTTGTGTTGTGAAATTTTTTTAAAATAGTTAATTTATTTAAAAATAATAATGGAGGAATCTCAAATGGCTTGTGTTGCGGCGATGGCAACAGCTGCTGCATGCTATGTTGTAGTCGATGAAGATTTGCAAAGGAATCGATCGTATTGGGTAAAGAAGTGGAGGAAGAATCGCAGTGTTCGTGGAAACACTCAAGAGTTTTTAAGAACTCTAAGGCCCGGCACATACTATTATAGCTGCTATTTAAGGATGGACGAAATATGTTTATTTAACCCTTAACTACAGACGTCCGATTATAGGAACGTTATAACAGACCACCGGTATTTTTTACCTGTTATACCAAATTAAAAAAAATATGTATATAGCAACTGGAAAATAAATATATTATATGCTTTTACATATTTCTAGGGTTTCTAGATCTAGTCAAAGCTGTAAAATTATTGAGTTACACACAAGTTACACAAGTTTTATGGGAAATATATATTTAATGAAATTTTTTCATGTATTTTTCAATGTTGTAGAAAAACGATTATAAATAACATGTCAACGAACAAAAAATCTTCTTATTAAACAAACATAAAAAATCGCAAAATTGAAACACTAACCGGTAAAAAATACCGGTCGTCTGTAGTTAAGGGTTAAATATGTCTATTTTTTTACTTAAAACGTTTGCATTTTCGGCTTAAATCAGGCGCTTCTCGACCTAACCAATGTTGTTGTTGTTTCTGGCGCTGACCCTAACAACAATAATTTGTATTGCTCTCGTCTAGTTCCCGAATTATAGCCCTTTAATGTTTCTAAATTCCAGGCCTATATCTGTTAAACTTTACGAGATACCACTATGATATGAAAAATAAAATTTTAGATTTTTAGTACTTTTTTTCCATTAATTAATGTTTTTCTAATTGTAATGTACGCCAGAAACAACAACAACATTGGTTACTTCGAGAAGCGCTTAATCTTTTCCCCTTTTCTTTTTAATTGTTTTTGAACTTTTCGTGACTTGATATTAAAATAAGGCAAATGGGACAAATAAATGAAATTTCTCCGAAAAAGAGAATTTTTTCAACTTCATTTGCAACCGTTCGAATTTATTATGGCCGACTGTTTGGTTGCTGTTGACAACTGCTTACTTGTGTGCGTAAATGATACCGAGAGAAGCAGGGTAAATTTGGGTATCAAAAATTCTCTACACTTGATACTTGTGTGTAGAATTTTCCCTTTCTTCCCCGTCTCTCTCTCCAACGAACTGAGTGATACCGTATCAAATGATACTGCGTGTAGCCAAGCTGATAGAAATGCAAAATTTTGTTGCTCAGATTTCTTGTGTGCATACTAAGACGATTTCGTTGATTGAGTAAGAGGAGGAGGTGTTGTTGCTATTTATAGACGAACAGCCATTTAAGGTCGTAAGAACGCCTTACGAACCGTATGCATCTTTTACCTATTTATTTCTCTCATAGCCTTTCAAAACTGGGAAATTTCGAGTTTGAACGCCCATAACTCTTAAACCAAAAGACGCGCCCAAAAAATGTTTTCACGGTTAGATTCTAGAATGTAAGGTGGGAACACAACCTACAAAGACCAGCAAAGAGCGCCAAAATGCGTTGCAAAAAAAAAAATACATTCTAAGGAAACAGGTGTTTTTTTAGCTGGTTTATGTTTTATAAACTTCAAGGCAGCGTTAAACTCCAGAAGCTGGGCTACACAGAAATTCTACGTGGCATACAGCAAGTGCGATTGTAAGCGTGTGCGAGAGAGTTAAGCTGATGTTTGAATTAGTTTGACTTTAAATGAATGCAACAGCGAGATACAAAGTTCTCGCATTCATTCTTAAATGAATTAAACAGTTTTCATTACTTTTTTTATACATAATGTTCCGTCACATGTGCTCACATTAAACGACACGTTGTATTATTTTTTTAGACGATAAAAAATATTATATGAGTGCATTTTCTGCGTCTTAAGCACTTTATCATAATCGGTAATTAGCTTATGACAAATACATCAACAAACTAAAAATACCAAAATAGTCAGAAACTTTTGGAGAGAAAATGAAATAAAGTGACTTGAATTATGTTGTGAAACACAGTCAGAAACTGGAAACTGAAAGGGATCGTGAAACAGACAGACTTCAGTAGTAAGATAAGGCTATAAAACGTGTTCAAATAAATTTAAATTAAATAAATTTAAACCCATACCCTTAATTAGGTAACACGAGTTTCAATTCTTCAAAACGTTGTTCTTCAACTATGAAGCATTTATGTATAAATGTATTGAACTCCATAATCACTCCATAATCAGTGCGAAACTTTAAACGCGTAAACGCCTCTTCTCGTCTGTGCGGATATTCCTCCCGGAACTACCGTTAAGTATTGCGTCAGGGTAATTTACCTATATACAGGGTTAGGCGATTCAAGTGTTACCAACTTTACACTGGAATATCTGGCAACGCGATATTGCTAACTATTAGGTTGGCTAATAAGTTCTTAGCTTTTTATTGTTTCCTAGAACTATTTGTTTATTTTTTGGCCTATTGTTTATATGCATTCCAAATAGCTCATTCTGCTCTACAAAACTGCGATCATCATTGGTTTGGATAAATTAAATTTCTATAATTTTTCAAGCTTAGAAATGGAATTTCCAGGAGGCAAAAATCAGCATTTTCGACGTCTGCTTTTCTTCGGTTTTCATCGAGTTCAAAAAGCTGCAGCAGTCGCCCGCGAGATTTGCGAAGTGTACGGAGAAGGTGTCATAGCTGAGTCAACTACTCGAAAATGGTTCACGAATTTCAAAAAAGGCGACTTCGAACTCAACGACAAACCTCGCAGCGAAAGACCTTCGGAATTCGACGAAGAGCGTCTTAAAGCACATGTGAAGGAAGATGGTCGCCAAACAAGCCGCGAATTGGCAGAAAAACTGAGCTGTGATCATCAGACAGTTCTCAATTATCTTCACAAGGCCAAACCATATTGCTTCACGACAACGCCAGGCCCCACGTTGCACAAGTTGTTAAAGCAGCCCTCCAAGAGCTCAAATGGGAGGTTCTTCCGCATCCGCCGTACTCTCCGGATCTTACACCGAGTGATTACCACCTTTTCCGGTCTCTGCCGAATCAACTGAGGGGCGTTATATTCGACAACGAGGAAGACCTTAAAATCTGGCTTAACAACTTCTTCGGCACCAGACCGGCCGATTTTTGGCGAAACGGCATCGACAAATTGGTCGAGAGGTGGGACAGGTCGTCAGCACTGATAGAGAATACATTATTGATTAATTTCATTTAATTTCATTTTATTTATTTAATTTTATATTGTATGTACAGCAAGAGTCCAGCTCTTTAGTAGTACAGAAATTAACATTAATACAAAGCAGATAACAAAATGTATAAATACAATAACTTAACTAAAATAACTTAAGAATAAATAGATAAGGATAGGGTGAGATAGAGATAGAAATAGGTTGAAGATACATGGAGAGAAAAGGTGGGAGAATTTTAATATGTACGTGATTAAAGAAGTTGGGGTCTTATTTTAGTGGACATTAATTTGAAAAATGTTGGGTACATAGTTTCTTAAGTATTCCTATATCTCTACAATTCTTTACTGAATTTGGCAAGCCATTCCACAATTGAACTGTGTTTACGAAAAATAGCCGCCTAGTGTTAGAATAATTATATTTTGAAGTTATTAGATTGCGAACGCGACTGGATTGACAGAACTGGAGTTTTTCGAATAGATACGTAGGCTGTCCGGTGTGGATTAATCCATGTAGGAATAAGCAATTTCGAATATTAATAAAATTTTGAAAGCTGCAACCGAGCAATTGCAGCTCCGTATACATAGCGAGTCAGATTATTTATTAGGATATCAAGTTTATGGGACGACGAGGAGTCCAGGTTACAGTAGATCAATTCACTCAGGTTAAGGTGGAGTTGATGCAGATTCCAAGATTTGTAGTTTTGGTTACAAAGAGAAGAGCAGAGTCTTTCAGTAATATGGTAGGAATACATGCATGATCAATGTGATTTTTGGATATGGGTAATACGAAAGATTTCGATGCGTTTAGTTTGAGACCATTATCATTGGACCAGCGAACAATGTTCTCTAAGTCTTTGTTCAATCTGGCACATAAATCCTCAAGCAGTCCGACGCGATTGGAAAGGTACAACTGCAAGTCATCTGCATAAGCATGAATAGAGGCATAGTGCACTACGGAGAAAATATCATTTAGAAATAATTTGAATAATAAGGGACTTAACACTGATCCTTGGGGGACACCAATGCAGACTTGCCTGAAATCTGAGTAGCCATCCGAGCACTTGACTCTTTGGTAGCGGTCAGTGAGATAACTCTTTATCAATCTAACAGCCATAGGAGAGAAATTGTACAAAGAACCTAATTTGTTACACAGAATTCCATGGTTTACACTATCAAATGCTTTAGAGAAATCTAAGAGGCATAACAAGGTAATGTTTTGATTATCATATGCTATACGAATATCGTCAGTTATTTTTAGCAGAGCTGTTGAACAACTGTGTCTATGCCGAAAGCCAGATTGGCACGGATGCAAGAGGTTATGTTGTAATAAATAGTTATTAATTTGCTCCGCCATAAGAGCCTCACAGACGTTTGACAGGATTGGTATAGTACTAATGGGACGAAAATCGGCAGGAGTTTTTGGGGATGATTTCTTGGGAACTGGGATTACAGTTGCCATTTTCCATATCGATGGGAAGGAGGAGGACATAAGGACATGGTTAATAATACCAGTTAAGGGAGATAATACGAATGGTAAAATGATTTTGATAAAAATTATAGATACTCCCATCCTCTCCAACAGCAGTAGACTTCAAAAGTTGTATACATTTTAATACGTCAGCTTCCGTGATGCTAGTAAAACTAAATGAGTCACGGTCGTCATAAATGTCACTGTGGTCATCATGAATATCAGGTATCGTCCTGTCGAGAAAGTAATCGTTAAAGTCATTAGAGGGGAGATTACATGTCGACTTATTTTTTGACCCAATACCTAGACTTTTTAGTCTTTTCCAAATTTGCTTAGGTTTTTATAAGCCACGTTGTGGCATTGCGTGCTCTTCTGTAGTTTTCCCAATTTAAAGAATTACGATTCCTTTTCCACTTGGAGCGCAAAATATTTCTCTTGCGTATTGAATATCTCACTCTTGAGGTAAACCAGGGACAGGATTGATTAATAATACTTACTGTGCGTACAGGTACGAAAGTGTCATATAAGTATCCTATAACATTATTAAAGAACATTAATTTGTCGTTTACGTGCGAGTTATATGTTTTATATTACTCTTGTATCTTAAGATACAATATTAAACACAATTTTAGTTTTATTATATTTATTGTTTAAAATAAATTTCTACAATAAAGAAACGACTGTTCTTTTTGAGATTGGTCTTAAGACTAACTTAAAACTATTTCGTGAGTTGGAAGGTCACGTCGGAGGCAGAGATTTAGTACAGCATTTTTAGTACACATATTCTTCAGAATATGTGTCATTTTTCAAATGCATATGTTTTACAAGGGATACTTTGCGAGTTAATGCTTAAGCACTTGTCTCGTTATTTATATCCTTCGTTTGCATATGGATTTCAAGAGAAATGTAACTAGATCTGTAGTGCACAAATCCTGTGAATCGTACAATTTTAAAAAGGATCGAAATTGGAATTCGATTCTTTATTGCTTGCAGCTGTAGCTGTAACGCTACATCTGCAACTCATTAAAGTATTTTATTTATTAATGGTACTTTCTTAAAATGTGAGAAATATCTCCGGTTGCCTCAGACGTAACTCCTCCCCCACTTGTTTGAGGATTCTCCTGAATCCTATTTATTATAATATTATTGCTGTTTTTATTAATTTTTAAAATTATTATTACAATAATTATAATTACAACTAATATTATTACGAGTGATACATTTATTCCATACGATAAATTTTTGTGGAACGTCAACTCTTTAATTTGTTCTGTGTTTTTAAAACTTATATTAACAATATTTTCGAAATTTAATGGTTTCGAAATAGTTTTATTTATTCCTTTTCCCGGATAAAAATATTTATCTTCTATAATTTTCTTACTATTATAATACGTATTATTTCTTATTTTAATTTTACAATTATTAAACATTACGAGAGCATTTTTCGAAATAATGATTTTTCTATCATCGCAATTTTGTTGTGTGACTTCTTCTCTAGCATTTTTTATTAATAAAGTTTGGTCATCAAGTTCGTCAATTTGCGTTGCGTTATTATGTCTGAATTTACAAGTATTTGTTAAGACACAGTTCTTACTTCTTTTCAAATGTCTAAGGAGCTTATTGTCTTCGTAAGTATAAACTACATTTTCTAATTGTACGATATGCTCGTCATTATTTTCGACTTCCCAGAACTCAGAATTTGGCAAAGGAGTAATGAGTTTTAAATCAGTTTGAACGTATGACTGAGGGATCTGTAAAGCTAATATTATTGAGTCATTTTTATAGCTCATAACACCTACCTTTAGCAGTTTAATTTTGAAAAAATCTATATTAAACTCATTTATTTCCTGGGCTGTCAGTATACTAGGATGTACAATGTTGTGTTTAGCAGCTATAATATTATCCTGGATTTGATCAATTTTAGTTTCTAAAGTTTTCAGTTTTGTCATCTGATCTAGGTATAATAAATGCTGTATTATTTCACTATTTTTGTTTCTAATATCTTTAAAAGAAGCTAAAATATTCTTTCTGTCATTTTCAACTGCGGATTTGAGAGAGTTAAATGCATCAAAAAAGTGTGTATTTATTTTTGTTTGTCTATTTAAGTTTGCAATAATTTGATGGTCATTTTCATCAATAATTGAAAGATGTTGTAATATTTCCTCTCTATCAGTATCGTCCATTGTGCCAAAAAGGTTTCAGCTGTCTGAACTGCTCCAGGATGTGATGTGGACTTAGAAGCAATGTTGGCTCGGTTCTTACGAGTTCCTCTTGGTGCTGTTGCTGGAACTGTGGTTTTTCCATTTTATATTGTTAACACGTTATGTGATTTTAACTTTCGTTTGTGTTTAAATATTAAGTATTATACTTTAATTCAGATAAGTATATATTTTGCTTTCCGTTTGTTTGTTGTTGTTTTCTTTTGTTCAAATAGTTATTAATATTTGATAGTTATTAATAAAATAGTTATTAATAAAATTTTAGTGTCAGATAAGCTTCGTAATTAAGCACTGTATGGGATTTTTTTTTTTTTTTTTTTTTTAGAACACTTGACTTCGAAACTATTGCGAAACAGCACTTTTTTTTCACTTTATGTTTAAGTTTGTTTAAGTTAAAGGTTCGATCTTCTTTTCTTCAGAAAAGAAGTTGAGTCCGACTGCGCCAGTTATATGTTTTATATTACTCTTGTATCTTAAGATACAATATTAAACACAATTTTAGTTTTATTATATTTATTGTTTAAAATAAATTTCTACAATAAAGAAACGACTGTTCTTTTTGAGATTGGTCTTAAGACTAACTTAAAACTATTTCGTGAGTTGGAAGGTCACGTCGGAGGCAGAGATTTAGTACAGCATTTTTAGTACACATATTCTTCAGAATATGTGTCTTTTTCAAATGCATATGTTTTACAAGGGATACTTTGCGAGTTAATGCTTAAGCACTTGTCTCGTTATTTATATCCTTCGTTTGCATATGGATTTCAAGAGAAATGTAACTAGATCTGTAGTGCACAAATCCTGTGAATCGTACAATTTTAAAAAGGATCGAAATTGGAATTCGATTCTTTATTGCTTGCAGCTGTAGCTGTAACGCTACATCTGCAACTCATTAAAGTATTTTATTTATTAATGGTACTTTCTTAAAATGTGAGAAATATCTCCGGTTGCCTCAGACGTAACTTGCGCGACTCTCCAACATTGTCCCCAATCAATAGACCCTGCTGCATTAAACAAGGATACAGTATCTATGGCCTTGAAATTACGGAATGAGAAAGAAGAGGTAGCCGCGCACGGATTTAAACGAACGTCAAAAGAGCTGAACAAAAGATCATGATCAGATACAAAATCTAACTGGGAGAAAACCAATACCTTCATAGGATCAGAAACAAAAATATAATCTATTAAGCTAGGAGAATCATTATGGCAGTATCGGGTTGGCAAGGTGTCATTAACAAAGGACAGACCAGACGCATACACCAAATCAGCGAATTTTTCTGATACAGGGTTATTTATTAGAAAATTTACATTAAAGTCACCACAGATATTAGTAATATCGTAGGTCAGAGAGCTGGTTGAGATATAATCAAAGACACATCGAAGGTCATTACTCCTATGAGGGTTATAAACACAGCCGACGAGAATCTTTGTCCTATGATCAGAAATCTTCACACAAATATATTCGACCACAGAGCCGTTGGACGAAAGCATAACTTCAGATTTATATGAAGATTTCACATAAATCGCAACACCGCCACCTCGCTTATTGACTCTATCTACACGATAAAGTCAATAAGAAGGAATTGCAATGTTTGAGTCAGCGAGATCAGAGCAGAACCAGGTCTCGGATATACAAATAACATCAACGTCTGAGTGTTGAAAAACATTTTTTATGTGGTCGTATTTAATATGATTTAAGCTTCTCGCATTAAAGTGCACAACATTGAAACCAAAGACTACAAGACTGGAAACTCTTAAAACTGCTATGAATGTGTGCGTGCCACGAAGAGCAATGCAACAACAATTGCTAAGAAATTTTTGTTTACATAAAACCCCGGGGTCTTTACGTACACAAAACAAATTAGGTGATTTTTGTGTCTAGAAAATTGCGTTTTAGATAGAATTTTCACAGCACAAAATGAGCACATTCATTTTAATGTCCACTTAATTAATTGTATAGAATATGTTCAAAATCCTTTCAGGCACCTTTTTTTGACAAATTACTAGGTATCATTATTGTTATTTAATAGCAATTTAGAATAAAACTTTATGATTTTTCGCTTCCCGACATATATTTTTTTCTGCTTCTAAGCTCACCACGGCTTGTGTATCCAGAGATACCAACTAACAACTAACTAATATGTGTAATATTTATATATTTGTATAATAATATTTGTATTTAATTATATGGGTGCAAACTGTACTTTATTGGTATCATTGGACAGCTATTCAAATTACCTATCTTCTATGTTAAGCAATCTTTTATCAAAAAACGTTTGTTTTTCAAGAAAAATTCAATTTTAGATTTGGCAGGCGTTTTTGTTTTTATAATGTTTGACAAAAATTGGTATTTTTTTAGTGTTATTGTTGGTTTTCTCCTAAAATATTGCACCGATTATGATGTTATTAAGGTAATTATATAGGTTAATTATACATTTTATTCAAAACAAAATTATTGAATAGAAAAAATTATATAAAATATCTTACATATTATTTTTCTCTAAAAGTAACAGAAACTCAAAAAAATTATAGTTTACATAAATGAAAGGTAATTCGATTACCTTTTCAACGATAATAAAAACATATAGGCATCTCAAAAAGATTAGGAGAAATAGACTTGAAACTTTCAAATTTCAAATCCCTGTAACTTAGAAGCTCTATGAGCTGGAGAAGAATTGTTGTTGTTCTTATAATTCTTGTGAGAAACAACCTAATACCTCTTCCCACGATTTGTAACAAAAAATTTTTAAAATATACTTATTCACCATTTTGTTATTAAATAATATTATGCAGGTTGGCATCTCCACCCGTTGCCATGTTAACGAATTTCTTCCCAACTTCACCAAAAGGGCAACAACAATTCAATGCGAAATTTCACGTATAGTGTACATGTTTTTTGATTTTACGATTTTTGAGTGTAGTGGAAGAGTTTCCAGTCTTGTAGTCTTTGATTGAAACCCTCATGCTGTTTACACAGTATATCCACTAACAGCTTGTGATTTCCGTCAACACAGTTTTGTTGCCCTGTGAATGCACTCATAACACCAATAAAGAAAATACCAAAAATAGTGCGGAAGGAATACTAAGAAACCAACAAATATAAATATGATTATAGCATATCACTATCCCACCACTGTAGCCACGCACAATATTATAAAGAAATAGGAGATATAGGTAATTATTATAACTGAGATGGTGGGAAGAGCGATAGACAGATATTGCAAGAAAGAGAGAAGTGGAATTAAGAGAACGGTGAGCTACGGTAATACAGTATTGTAGAGACAGAGAAACAGAGAACAAAAAGGAGTTTAAAAATAAATAGCAATAAATTATAAGATGATACATGTTAGTATAAATAAACGTATGAAAATACAATTAAAGAGTACGGCTACACTGCATAGGATCAGTCACTGTTTATGAGAGAGTTTATGCTTGCGATGTCGTTCACTGAAATAGGGTTGCCATCAGTGCTGGTTTTGACAAAAACTTTGCCATGAAGATTGAAAACTGCAAAAAGTTTTTTATCGCGTTTGAGGCTAAGAGCATGGCGAAAGACAGTACGCAGAGATCTAGGTAGACTTTCTTGCACGTGCACCTTTCCATTGCCTGCGAGTTCCAAATCACTTAGTGTGAGGGCACGACGTTTTTGCCGGCAAACTACCGCAATAGAACGTAAGAGGCTGCAGCGTTCATGTGCTGATTGCAATTTGACCACTATAGGCCCATTGTTGTTTGCGTTCTTAATGCGAAATATGTTACGCAGAGGAGGAGTGCTAAGACCAACAACACTACATACCGATTGAAATACCTTCTCTAGATTTTCGCCCGGAGACTGAGATACACCAGTTATGATAACATCACTGGAAACTGCTTCTTTCTCCAAAGTTAGTATTCTATCAGCAAGTCCAGAAGTTTCAGTTTTCAATGCAGCATTGTCATTTGCAGCAGTCTCTACGGTACATAGTCGCGCTGAGATATCTTTAATTTTGGATTTTAAGTTGGTAATCTCTGCAGAAACTTCACTGAATCTCTGCATGATGCGCTCTTCGAATTTACCAAATTCTGCCGACATCTCACTAATGATACTCTCCCTCAGAGCGACTAGCTTTGTATCTAAGAGCGCCGCAATTGAGGAGAGATCATTATTGTTTTGTTTGCTGCCCACAGGTGTAACGGGACTTACTGGAGTGTCTGCGCGTGTTGAACTCAGGAGAGGATTAGTACGAGTTACTCGTTTATAGTTGTTGTTGCTCGGTTTATCATGAGACATTTTTTTCCTTTTTTTTTTTGTTTAAATTTTATTTCTTAACTTTGTGATTAATATTTACTTTTATTTATTTTATAGTTTTTAAATTTAATTTAACAAACAGACACCCACGCTTCGAATAATTTTACTTAGCAAGCGAGTTATTGAAAATTTATGTGGAAGAATACACAGTGAATTTCACGATCGAGTGCCAGTAGCCGAAAACACGTCTACTCACGATGCATTATTTGATACAATCGATACAATTGATGATGATACAATTTGTTGTTATAATTATTGTTTTTTGTTCATTAAAGCACTTAATAAAAACGCTACGAACTTATTATAGTCAACCCAATATGTCAAATCCATATTAATGACAGCTGTTTATGTTGTTTACAAGCTACCATAAGCATTTGCGTCTAAGTTTTATAGTACAAAAGTTATTCGAAAAGGAATTCAAGCGTAATAACGTGTGATTGCGTTATATTTGAGTGGAAAATCACAACCAGCTATTGTTCGAGAGTTCAGGCATCTCAAAGTGAATAAAATGTTTGTGTCTCGCACCATAAACCGTTATAATGATACAAGCAACATTGCCAAACGCTATGGTGGTGGATGAAAAAACAGCAACATCACCTGAAATGGTTCGGAAAGTGAAGGCTCGACTTGAACGAAATCCGCGCCGTAGTGATAATCAAATGGCCAAAGAACTGAAAGTATACCAGCGAAGCATCCGATGCATATTCCAAAATAAGCTCAAGGTAAAGCCTTACAAGTTCCAAAAGGCACATGATCTTACACCAAAGCAAAAAAAAGTTAGACTCAAAATAGCAAAGGAGTTGTTACGCTTGAACGAGCGTGGCGAATTTCCAAACATTGTGTTCTCTGATGAGAAAAATTTCTCTAATGAGCAGTTCATAAATTCTCAAAATAATCGTGATTACTTAACTAAACGCCGTTACGAAAATTTGAGCCTACGAACGGCAACCCGAAGTAATTTTCCATCTCAAGTGATGGTATGGGCAGCTGTGACCGCCGATGGACGCTGTCCAATCGCTTTCATCGAGTCTGGTGTCAAAGTTAATGCGACTTATTATCGGGAAAATGTTTTGAAAGGCTTTCGTTGGAGAGGTATTTTTTATTTGTCTTCATTCTCGCCATCATTTTGCCAACAGTTGTAAAGTTTAGAAGTTATGAGTAGTTTTACGTAAATGTGGTCTTTTCCCTTTGAAAGTGGGTTGTTTTTCTCGCAAATGGGTTCATGGAGGTACTCCAAATATTATATATCGTAGAATCCTAATGTTTTACCTTTTAAAATAATAATAATATATAATACTTACTTTTTGTGTTCATAAAGTAAAAGGGACATGAAGTTGAAATCATTCATTTAATTTTTGCTTAAATTTTAGTTGCACTAGAAATACCTTATGTACATATGTATGTACACTACCGGCCAAAAGTTTCGAAGCACCCTTGAAATTTCCACAAATCTTAACAATAGTTATCCAAAGCTTTTAAAAATAGAAAGTTTAATTGTAAATTTTAAAGTTTATTATATTTCCTTTCAAATTACATTAAAGTTATATTTTAGAATAATTTTTATTATCAAAATTTTTACAAAAACGTCTAAACTGATTTTTCATAAAAAAATCCTCCTTTGCAATGAATAAGTTTTGCTACAATTCTTGGTATTCTGGCGATTAATTTCTTTATGTTTTCCTGTTGTATATTGTTCCATGATTCCAACAATGCATTCCACATTTCCTCTGTTGACGTAGTCGCTTTTTCTCGCACCTTTTGGCCCAGCACAACCCATAGAAGCTCTATTGGATTGAGATCGGGTGACTGGGCAGGCCAAATCATATTTGTTAATATTCCAGATGTTTGTTTGTTCTCTAAATAGCCTCTGCAAAATTTGGAACTGTGTTTGGGATCGTTATCTTGTTGCATCACGAAACCTTCGCCAATCAATCGTAGGCATGATGGTATGGCATTGTGCTGCAGTATCTTTCTATACTCCTCCTTTCGCATAATTCCATCGATTCGAATTAAATCGCCTACTCCATGGCTTGAGAAGCATCCACAGACCATAATGGAACCGCCGCCGTGCTTCGCTGTTGGTATTACACACTCCGGCAGCAACTTCTCTTGGGCACTACGTTTGACGAAAATTCTTCGATTAGACCAAAACACCTCGAACTGTGATTCGTCGTTCCAAAGAACATTTTTTAAGTCCTCTTCGGTTCATTTCTTATAGGTTAGAGTCCATTGAAGTGTTCTCTTTTTATTTCGTGTTCGAAGTAAGGGTTTTTCTTTAGCAATCCTTCCACAAAGACCAGCATCTCTAGCCGCCTTATTACAGTTGTTAATGACACCGGGTTTGATCGACTGTTATCCATCTCGGCTTCTATTTCTGGAGCCGTTTTTCTTCTGTTCCGTCTGCTTGATATTTTCATTGCTCTATCTTCACGATTTCTTGTCGATCTTGGCCTTTAGGACCGCGGAAGGACCTCAAGAGTTCGATAATCCTTGTACTTTTGTATGGAGCGATGCACAAAACTAGTCGAAATTTTTAATTTTTGCTCAATTATCCGCTCGGAATTGCCTTCCTTATGAAGAGTAATCACTGCAGATCTTATATCAATCTTATTTTTTGGCATGACTTCGTTTTTTTTAACGTTTGGTCACTTTGAATCTTGAGGAACAAAGAATGGTGTCCATATTCTAGGTCAGCCTTTTATACTTGACCCAGGGTAAAAAATGGATGGTAATAATTATTCATAATTACCTTTAGTAATTACCCCTTTAAAAAAAAATTACCCTGAGTACCTGAAAAAGGTTTTTTATAACCCTTTTTCTCGATTTTGTATTGCAAGTGCAATAAACAAAAAAACCCAATTTCTTGACTTAGTGCATTGTTTGAGCATGCAATTAAACAATGAACGCCGTAAATCCGTTTTGGGTTCCATATTAAAGTTATCACTTTACAACCATTCTATTAAAAAAGAAAAAATCAAAATTTATACAGTAAAATAGAAATGCCACACGATTTTCTATGAACAGGAGTGGTGCTTCGAAACTTTTGGCCGGTAGTGTATGTCTAACGCCGGCTACGAAGCAATTTCCAAAACAAAAACGATTTCCTTCAGCCAAGTTTAAGATGCATAATGCCGTGTTTACACGGGGGACACGTGTCGCACGTTTGGAACTATTCATCGACCGTGTCCCAGACAGCGTTTACACGTGGGACAGATTGGATTGTGGAACGGTGTGACATGGATGATTTTATTATTAATGATTTTTTAATACTTTTTAGTACCATTTCCATACTTTTAGATACTGCTTTTTGACTATAAACTTAGCAAACCATGTTTTACACTCAACTTCGTGATACCGCCGTGATTATAAGCGAAAAAATAATGGAAAGTTTAGAGGAAATAGAAATTGAACTAATTACGATGACAAGTGAATATATAGACGCGTTATTTACAAATCAGCAAGAAGATGCTGAAATTGTACCCGATGTAATACAAACTATACAAATATTGGAAGAAGTGTGGAGTGCTGAACCCACTCGAAGAAGAAATTGTTGGGTGAAGGATTGGAGGAAACGCAAAAGCGCAAATGGAGCATTTGCCATACTATACAAGGAAATAAAAGTAAAGATAAAGATTTTCCTATAGAAATTACTAAATTATACTAAATTGGTTCGCTAAAACCACGAATAGTTTCCTCATTACACTCTGCTTTATTTACTATATTTAATAAATCCCTTTTTCTGGGTGAGTTTCTCGATGAGTGGAAGTTTGCCTCTATCTCACCAATATTTAAATCGGGGCCAAAACATCTAATTACAAATTATAGGCCTATTGTTAAACTTTCGGTTATACCTAAGTTGTTTGACAAATTGTCAGTAAGCTACTATTTACATTAACAACAAATGTTATCTCCAATCAACAGCACGGTTTCTTTGCTGGAAGACCTACGTCCACGAATCTTGCTATTTTTTCTAATTTTTGTGTTAATGCTATAGAAAATGGATCACAAGTCGATGTCCTGTACACTGACTTTTCAAAAGCATTTGACAGCATACAGAACAATTTATTAATATCACAGAATAAATAGTATACAGAAGTCGCATCTCGGCCTTTCATGCTTTTTCGCTTTATGGTGCGGTCGGAACAACTGAGGGGAGATTAAACAACGAGAGAGCAAACGTGAACGAAGAGAAGCAACGAGAGAGCAAGCATAAAACGTTTATGTGTGTGTACATCTGTTTTGCTAGACTGCGTCGTGAATTAACGTGTGTTGACAAAATTTTGTTTCAAGCTTTTGATTTCTGTATTTTGGTTTTCTTCCCTTGAAAGTTTCATATTTTACATTGCATAGCTATGTGCACCATCAACAAGAGTTACTGGTTAATTGTAGTGCTCTAGTACAAAATTACTAGAGAAATTTAAATATTGCCGGCACTTTGAATCAACAACGGCGGTATTTCATTTTGAAAGAAAATTTTACTGTCATTATACACAAAATAGGGTATTTCGAAAGTATTAATTATGATGCCAAAACTGTTAAAAAATGTTAAATTTCGTAAAATTAAAATTGTTAAAATGTAAAATTTCGATCTTTTTAAGTATATTGGCAGAAAGTCTATATTTGAAAATAAAATAATTAAATGTAAGCGCCCAGTTGGAAAACATTGATTGGTTTGTCCTTTCAACCCCATTTTCCTCAAACCCATCTACTAAATCCAGTTTGGAATTGTATCACAATTCCCTTCTAATCGCCATTTCATCCATAAGCAAAATAATATTATTTTTTTCGTACTGGTTCAAATCCCAAGCACTTCTTTTTTATTAACTCCAACTTATGGAACGGGTAGAACAGCTGAGGGGAAGACCAAACAACGTGTGAAGCTCCGAGAGAGCTTGTTTTGCGAAAGAAATCTCTTTCTGAGGTACACTGAGGAGATGGAAGCACCGGCGGCGCACCAATAAAAAAAAGGAAAAATAACCATAAACATTAATGGGAATGATATTGTAGTCAATATTGGTCAACAAATCAGACATTGTGTTTCGCCTAAATTGTTTTCAAAAAACAAAAAGTTATTCTCCCATTCCTTATTAAACATTTTTCACAGTGCATTCATAAAACAGCGTGGTACGATCTTGCTTGCTTGATGCCTGCAGGTCGACTGACTGCTCTGCATAGGAACGATCGCTAATGTTGATGTGAAAAAACGACGAGTGCTGTCGTGTATATGTGAATAGCCGAGAGAAAAACGATGATAGGGTGCCAATATTGGAACCCTAGAACAAAATTTGCTTTGTACGAGATGCAACTTCTGTATACTATTTATTCTGTGTTAATATGTAAACTTGAGAATATAGGGTTTCACTCCACAATTTTGAAATGGCTTAAATCCTACTTAACCAATAGAATTTTATATGTCAAAATCGGGGGATACTACTCTGAACCTATTGCGGCAAAGTCCCACAGGGTGTCCCACAGGGAAGCCACTTGGGTCCCTTCCTTTTTAATCTGTTTATAAATGACTTGCCGAATGCTTTTTCTTTCTGCAGAAGTCTTTTGTATACTGACGACCTAAAAATGTTTCTGTCAGTTAAGGCTGCTCGCACACTGCATGCGTTTTTCGTTCGTCCGAATTCTGACGAAAACATGCGAACGATCCCATTGCATGTTATTGATTGTAAATGCACCTTGAAGCACTGTTCCGTCGTCAGAATTGTTGCGAAAAGTTGCGAATTGCGAACGATCCCATTAAAATGGGATCGTTCGCACGAATATTGACGAAGTGTTTTTGTTTTTGTTAAATTAGTAATGCAGATGATGAAATATTCACCAAAATGACTTCTTTTCGCGAAAACCTCACGAACTTAAATCTTCCTTTTGAAAAATTTTCCTTTTAGATAAGAATTTTCTAATAAAAAAAAGTCATCAACCGTGTCCATTATGACACATATGGAGCATATGTTGTTTTTGCTTTACTCATAATTTTACGCACCAGTTCTGATAGAGTGTGCGGACTCTCAATAAGACTTCGGACGAATAGTTTTCGTCAGAATTCGGACGAACGAAAAACGCATGCAGTGTGCGAGCAGCCTTAGACTACTAAGGATTGCATAGATTTCCAAAAAGACATTAACTCACTTATTAATTGGTGCGAATGTAACCATCTTAATTTAAATTTTGACAAATGCAAAGTCTTAACTTTCTCCCGGCGTAAACACCCGATTAAATTTCACTACACCCACGATTCTAGTCTTACCTTTCAGAGAGTCTGCCAATGTAAAGACCTGGGTATATATTTTGATGAGAACTTTTCTTTTAGTACCCATATGGATTATATGATTTCTAAAGCCAACTCACTATTAGGTTTCGTGAAGCGTAATTCAAGGGATTTCAGGGATCATTTTACGTGTAAAACACTATTTGTTAGTTTAGTGAGATCCATCTTAGAATACGCCAGCGTTATATGGGATCCTTATTACTTGAATTCAATTGCTCGAATCGAGGGCATTCAGAAGCGTTTTTCAAGGTTTGCTCTACGGCATCTCTACGATTGGGAAAACATGCCCAATTATGAGGACAGATGTCGCCTGCTGAATCTTCAGAATCTCTCTATGAGGCGTAAGCTAAGCTAATCAATATTTTATTTGTCAAAGACATAATCGATTGTAATATTAACTGTTCAGAATTACTGGCTATTATTCCATTCCGTGTTCCTGCTCGCCAACTTAGAGATCCATTATTATTCCATATTGAAAGTCATAGAACCAATTATGGGTGCAATGAACCCATTTCCAGGTGTTAACGTACTGTAATAGCGTTGCTAGCCTTGTTGATTTTGGTACGGTAAGGTATAGATTCAGGTTACAGCTGGAGAGAATTTTATATAGTACCTAAATTGTATATCATGCTTGAATGTAATCTGTAAGGGCTTGCCCGGTAGATTGGAAATAATAAATTTGAAATAGTTTTGCAATAATTGGTGCTGCTGTTGTATTTGATGTCAATTTAGCAAGAAGGAATAGCAGTTGCTGTAAACTCCACTCCATTGCTCCACTCAGAGAGTTTATATAAATAAACTCAAAATATTACATAAAAAATTAAATAAAACAAAAAAGGGTAAATTTTGGCAACCTCTGAACCTTCATATTATTGAACATAATGAAAAGACACAGTGCAAGAAATGTAGAAGTCGTCGTAAATTGCAAGTACAAGATAGCATGTTTAATAGTGCAATAAACTTTGACGGAGATTCAACTGTTTAAGCGTAAACAAACATTCTAATATTAAATTTGCATGAGCACATTAAACGTTTGCAAAAATTGTGAAATGCGAAGACAGTGATCTCTAATAAGTCACCACTTTCATCGTTAATGTTACATTTAATTTTAAGATAAATGAGATTATTACAAAATGTGCAAACCAAGCAACGTGCAATTAACCGAACAGAATGGCAAATTGAATACTACGTTATGAATGCTATGTGTATTTTACTTGGTGAATGACGACTGCGAATCCCATTTAATAAATTAGCGTGGAATTGATGTGCCTTTACTAAATACTAGTACGGGATTCACTAAACAGTACGATTATATTGATCGTATAAAATTCAAATCTCATTTATAACCTGCCGGCCACCAATGAAAATCGAACCTTACTAAGACACTAAGATATACTAGCTATGCATAAATATATATACTAGCTATATATAAATACTATCTAGCATATACATATGTAAATATATTGATACCATAATTTGATACTGCCATTTAAATTCCTTTGACTATTGACACAAAAAGAAAGGCAAGGCTTAGTTTAATTACAGATGCGGAAATATACTTGCTGGCGCCACCATTGGAATCCTGAATCGGGGTAAGCGTTGTTTATTGGTTAATTAATTGCATTAGATCTTGCCGATTTGAACCTGACATTTTTTTTCAAAGAATTTTCCACGCACACGTATTTATGTTACGTCAAAACACTTGTCCCGCATTATGTTACGATACAAATGGTCACCCTACTCTAGTTAGTAAGGAAAAACCTATCAGTTACGGATCTTAGGTTAAAATAACTCATATTTTGGTTACAATTAAATTAAATTTTAAATGTTATGTTTATTAAACTTTGCTGTGTGTTGTCTTCACATTAGATAAGATTCGACTCTTTGATGTTTTTGTAACACTGTTCGCGGATTCTGAACCCTCCCCTTCACGCGCGGATGAATAGATCAGCAAATGTTCATTAATTTTTTTCAATAATGTTTTTGATAGAGACTTACAGGCACTATATTTAAAAAGCAGTCAGAGAAATATTGTGAGAAACAAAGAAACATGGACACATAGAGGCAATGAAACAAAGAAGGGAAACAGAACATAGGAAAGGGCAGTTTAGTTAAAAAGGCATAATGTAAGCTCTGAACCAAAGACTCTCCAAAATGATATGAATGTGTGCGTGCCTCGAAGAAGAATGAAAGAACACATGCTATACAAAATTGTTGTTTACGCAAACCCCGTGGTCTTTGCGTCCACAAAACAAATGAGGTGATTTTTGTGATTTTTTTGAAATTGCGTTTAAGAAGAAATTTTGACAGCACAAAATGAGCACATACACTTTAGTATTCACTAAATCAATACCATAGAATTCAAAACCATGTTCGAAATCTTTACAGCCACATTTTTTTGTCAAATTTCTAGGTATCATTATTGTTTAGCTGAAATTTAGAGTAAAACTTTATGATTTTTCGCTTGCTGACATATATTTTGGCTGCTTCTGTTGTGTGTCCGGAGATACCAAAAACCGCAACGAAATGAGATACCGAAACTATTTTTGAGACTATTGTGTGTTTAAACATTATACATATTTTTATTTTTAAGATGAAATAAAACTGTATTAGACTTTATTTGTTGTAATTCTTTTATAAAATTCAAATCGACTGCTCGTGTGTGAATAGCAATAAAGAAAAATTTTCTACAGTTATTTACCTTGATACAGGATGTTAGGAATATTTAATTGTTGTCAATCAAAATTTTATTTGTAAAACGATATACTCGTACGTTATTTTTTTAGAACAGTTGATAATTTATGATTTTCATTTCATTTCATTTAGTAATAGCTAAAATTTGGTTGATTATGCTGTTTTAAGAACAAAAAATGTGTCTTCAGTCTTTGCATTAAAAGTGGGCATCATTCAGATATCAGTTTTTCGATTCTTCTAAATGGTGATTTCGGACGGACTAGTATATGGGCTCCTAAGGTTACGCTGATCAGAAACATTTAACATATAAACATTACATATCCCACGCCTCCTTATGTACGTTACAGACGGAAAGGAAAACGTAATAGTAAACCCTTTACCCTTCAACTCTTTCACCATCGGTTGTAGAATTGAATTAAGTTAGTGCATTAAAATTTAGACACACACAGAACGCAGCTGAAGACTGTGGCGCGGGATGCGTACGCATCATTCAGACATACATACGTTGTACATATCAATGTCTTTCTCTAATGTGTTTCTATGCAAACATACATATACTGCGGACCAACATTTTTAGAATATTTGAAATACGTTTTCCTGTTTTAATTGCATTTCTATTTAAATTTATAAGCGAATCCACGAAAGAATATTAAAGATCGACCCGCCCTCTCCACCTCCCTTCGACCAACTCAGCCATTAGACACACATCCAGAAGACTTTATGTCCATCTAGACGTACAACGGCTACAACGGCATGGCTATTTCTCTGCTTGTTGAATATTTGACTCGCTGTCTCACACTGTTTGATATTTTACAATAAGTTTTTGATTTTCTACTGCTTCCATTTGGTCGAAATACTTAATTTTTTTATTTGCATTTGTAGATACTATTTCAAATGCTTATAGATTGTTTTTAAAAAGCATTTTCAGGAATTTAAAATAAAAATAAGATTGCTTTAATACTGAATCATTTTAATTGAACTTGAATTTGTCTGATGTTTATTTGTCTGTTGTTGCACTGAGTTTATGCATCTGTAATCCGCAACAATTAAATTATGGCAAATAAATTTCTCAAACATAAAATTCAGCGGTTGGGGTGCTATAAAGATATACATACATATGTACATACTGAAAAGTCACAAAAGTGGGAGGCAAAACATGTAAATAGATTATGGCCAATGCAGAACACGGTAAAAGGCTGGAATAATAAATTCAGCTTTCGGGTAAAGCTTTCATAAAATTAGCCCAGTCAGTTACTCACTACAGTTGCAGGACTTTTTCTGGAGATAAAAGTTATCTGAAAAGGGTCTATGTATCTGTGTTAGGTTATATTATTATAACAAAATACAAAAGGAAAGTAGTTAAGGAAATGAAACTTGTCATAAGTACGTCATCGTATAAGATTTACATACGTATATCTCTTATACGTCATATTTATAAGGTAAGGAAAATTAAATATATTGTACATTTTTAAAATTACGTCGGTTTTTTTATTTATGGACATGAATCTATTCCAATTAAGTAATTCCCTTAGACACCGCAAGTTCAATGCTATATTTCACTTATTTTTAGTAAATAAAAAAACAGATGTTTGTGAGTTCGAAACAATTTTTAATTATTTACACATTTGAAAGCAATCTGTACTCAATTTGAGTTCGGGAAATTCTCTTCGTAAATGAAATATTGATTTTAATTGTTTGCAATATTTCTTACTCAACATTACATTGAAGTTTGATTACTTGAAATACTTCAAATGTATATTTATATAATACTAGCTTGCCAGTTGCCCGATTTGGCTGGGTCGCCTTCTGTTTACCCTATTCCTCTATTTACGAATTTAACTATCAAAAACGCGAATTTAACTTCACGCACTTAGATAGGCCTTCATTTTTCGGACTTGATATTCAAAATGTAACCATCGAAGAAGGACCTATTAACTAAACGAAATAAATAATACACATATGTAAATGGCGTCGTACACCAACTCGGTTAGAAATGAAACTGAACTTTGTGAAAGCAAGAATGAATGTCCTCTTATACTTCTTCTCTTATCTTATTCCCTATTTTTAATTAATCATTTTGAAAACATTCCGGTGAATATAAAAGTTAATCGTATCCTATCCGATCCATCATTTAGCACGACCTACGGCTGAAAACTTAGCTAAGCTGTGGAGATCCATTAAAATATTCGAAGGTGAAGCTGGAATGGATTTGTTATACAATGTGTCCTTGGGAGAGATGGAAATCATGGAGAATCCTCATAATCATAATACAAATCGTGTAAAATAATAATATTTGGAAAAACACAAATTTATACGTGTAATATTTTGGCTGTTGCATTTCTTAATTGTTTGTCTTCGTCCATAATAATGCTGCCTTTAGCGAAGTCTCTTCCTCTTAACCCCACTCAAACAACACTGCCGCTCTAAATGCATGGCGTTTCATATTCGGTAGATACGATAGGTGGGGTAATGTGCGTACGATGACAACCAACACTTTTATTTATTTCTTTATTTATTTAGAAAACAATTTATTTTAGACATCAAATAAAAGGCATTTTCTGAACTTATATAACGTGGATTACATGGATGTTAGGGACAGTGCGGGGAGATGTAGTGAGTTTTCTAAGCACCAAGGAGTAAGAACAAAAAATCTACAAATGTAAGAAATACTTGAAGGAAAATATGACTCTTTTGCAGCTTGCAACTGTTCTTGTTGTCTCCCCATAATAACACAATTGCGAAGTCTATTGCAGACATGTATCTAAAGTGAAAATGAATATGTGTGTGTATATATTTTCGGAGGGTGTAGGGAAAGAGAGAAGTAGGATTATACCTGCTGGCTGAATAATCCTTCCTTAGCACATCCTTAACATGTCATCCGATAGGTTAAAAAAAACAAGTAGAGCAAAACACGTTAAACACTTGGCACTTTGATAAAAAATTCAAAAACAAAATGGGCTATGAAAATAATAATAATAATAACAACAACAGCTAGCTGAGATGTGTACTTTAAATGTAAGCTCGACTGCCATGGACCATAGTCTGCAGATATGGCGGGTGCATGCATCAGGTCGTGATTTCATGTCATAAGTGAAGATCTTGAATTGGGTCAAGACGAGGAGCTACACTTGAATGAGTTCCTGCTGCTGCTTCAGACCGTCAGGCAGCAACGGATGCACAGTAATTAAAGTTCACTTAAATTGTAACAAACTTGTTACGGGATCCATTGAAGGGTGAGTGTACATGAGGCAAAGTGAGATAGGGCGAGAGCGATAATTAAGCTTTGATTTAATTAGGTTTTAATGTGTTTTAGATTTAATCCTCTTGCTGCTCTCTGAATATATGTATGTATAAATGCTTTTTTTATATGTGGAGGACTTGAAATGTAATCTCAGAACTGCATGGACTCTCTAAACTTGCATCTGAGCGTATTCATTCAAATTTAATATTTAAATAATTGAAACAAACATCCATAGACTTTGTAAGGAATTAGCTAAAGAATTGACGAATTCTTACACGGACACCCGTTTTCTTGGTTTTGTTTGCTTTCATTAAGTGATACATCCGTTCAACCCATACGAGTATTGTTGATGGATGTGCTATTTTGGGCTGTTTTCAATTCGACAAGCCTCTCGAATACTTTCAACGCAAGACCTATTTACTTAAGCATTATCTCGTTCATTTTAGAGGATGACATTTCATCAATGTAGTGCCGAAATACGGTCCAATACTTTTTTGTATAAATAATTGTGTTTGAAACAACCACAATTAATTAGCATTCTAAATTTCATTCTAAATTTCGTTCAAAAGCATTCTTTTGCATTACAAAATAACTTTTAATTAAAATATATTTTGTTTTGAAAGGTTGCACAGATTCGTGGGCCCATAAACTTGCATATTTTTATTCAACTCTCGCCCGTAATGTTCGAGTAGTCATGTAGATATATATTTTTGCTACTTTCTGCGAATTTCATGTGGCGCAAACACGACCACGACGAACACAAACGAATTTCAGTCGCTCCGAGACTGACGGATGCGTACTTTCCGCCCTGTTCTTGGTGCATCTTGTCGACGGGTCTTGCGAAATCAGACGAATTGCGACAAGCATTTAAGAATTTCTTACAATATTTTAATTAAACAACGCAATGTTTCGCTCTTTTTTTGGGGACCGCTGTTGATTTCATTTAATACGCGTGGCTAATTCTTGTCATTGGAAAATGACATTTAGTATTGTGATATTTTATTTTGATGTTAAGATGTATGCACGTAGTGTTATGGTTGTGGTTTTTTTTTACACAATGTTTATTTTTGATTTCTTTTAAGTTTGTTATAATTCGTCACACTGTCATAGCAGAAGAACAAAAATGAGTTGAGAAATTCGTCAGAATACTCCAAAACTAAACATATCGGAATAATTTCGACTCAATTATTGTTTTTCATTATAATTTCATCTAAACTCTTCGTCTTTCTCCCCGAATTCTTTCAAATCAACTGCGTCAGCTCATCTGCTGTTACTCTAAATCAAAAATTTTCACTTCCACTGACAACAAGGCAAGTGCATTTTTGGGTAGACGTGTCACCGGGTGTTCGCAATGCAATTTGAAGCCTCTCTTCCTGCAAATAATGGGCAAACCGCATAAAATTATGCTTCACCATTTGTCCACCTTTTTTGACACATTTCACCATCTCATTTGAGCGTGTCTGCTCCAGATTAAATGTAGCTGTGCACGTGAATAATTTTTTTGTTCATTTTATAGAGAACTAAAAATTAACGAAATGCATCAAAAATTGCCTGCCTTCATTACTGAGACTTTTCTACGGTTATAAATACATATGCGTTTAGCACCGATATACATATGTAGTTGTTCAACTGCTTCGTTGAATGAGTGCTATTTTCACTTCTGTTCACTTCAGACACTGTTGAGCATCATTTCCAATAGAACAGCATAAAATTATGAGGATTTTTGGAGGCCGAGATAAGAAATGGTTATCTTTCATTGCTTTAAAAGCACTTACCTTCAACTCGTTAAATGCATAATGTTTGATGCAATAATGAACATGGGATGTTAATTTTATCTTCAGCTTATATTTTCAAAATGTAATCCTCAATTGTTTTGTTTGGTCTTCCGTATTTACACGTTTAGTGCGCCTTTTTTATGTTTGACGTAGCAAGTTTTCCATTTCCTTCTTCCGTCATGAAAAACAAGTTGCCAAGTAGCAATGTTTCAAATCTTTTAGACGTAAGCGTGTATCGCACCCAGCACACAATACATCAAAACAAGCAAAACTCGAAAGTTCATTGACTGTGGCAGCACCTGCTGCTGACGGTTCAGCTTTTTTCAACAAGTAAAAGTAAAGATCTTTCCTTAATCGGGAAAAAATTGATCTGGTTTAACAAAGAAGCATATTTTCGCCGTACAAGCTTCACTGTTTCGTGCTCGGAGTGGGCAAGGGGTACACCAAGTTTCGGGCCGCGGTGCACTAGCCAGCACTGGTTGCGTGGGAATTTGGCTTACAGTGGATAATAATTTGATTCCGTTCGAATGGTCTATGGTTACGATTTCGCGTCGATTGTAAAGAGTCCGAGATGTGGATCAACTTTCACTTGGCCGTTTTGAAAATGAAAGTTCAGCTAAAACGTCGGAGTCATAAAAAGTAAACCAGTAATGACCTGGTTTGTTTCCGCTCTGATCGAGTGTTGACTATGTTTGAGTCCATGAATGTATGAATCCATACGTATGTGTTTACATCAGAGCCTGAAAATAACTGTTATGCCAATAATCTTGAGCAAAAAAGTCAACCATCAACGGATTCATTCGAACTATCAACGGATTCATACGAAAATCTGAATATACTGTACGGAGCAACACCTATCCTTGACCTTCATGAAGAAGTTAGTGAGCACATTTGCTGACAACTGAGTCAACATGCGAGTAGATGTGGAGAGAGGGCTCGAACTATAAATTATTTTAAAATTTTTTACAGTGATTTTACTTAAACAGATAAATGAAACTGGCAACAATGCTATTAGAAGAAGAATCTTTTCTACAGTTACCATAAGTTAAAACGGAAAGCATGAAGCAGGATTGAAATGGAACAAAATGACTCCATAATTGGATAACCGAGCCATACAATATAATACTCGTAGATTTACCATTGATTTATGTAAGTACATACCACTTATTTAACATTAAATACATACCCGAAGGAAAATAGGTATGTATAGTACTACGAGGGACTCGTTGTTATATAGTACATATGGGGTGGCTGTTTCGCCAAAAACCAGCTATTTCATTCTTAATTTTGGAACCAGTAACAATTAAAAATGTTAAAGTTAAATACAGATACGTTTTGTATAGCGATTTGGCAACACCATACTACAGACAGCAAAAAATACATCCCTTTAGCACTGCTAATCGCAATTCTAATTGAATTCAATCGACAATTAATGATTATCTCATTCAGTTCTCTAAACTTCTAGGCTATCTCCAATATCTAGGCATGAGATATTATATGTCAAACTATACTAAAACTATAAACTAACTATACCAAACTTGCCATGTGAAACGATGGTTCCGACGTGGTTCCGATACCAAACTATGTAAGGAAATTAATAGGGAAATTCGAATTCTCAGGGATAATTATTTCCATAGACAATTATTGATGGCACAGGGCAACATTAGGGAAGAATGGAAAGTGGTTAATAACATACTTAATAGAAAGAGGAAAAGTGACGATGGTTCCGTCATATTAAAGCAGTCTAACTCAATTATATCTGATACTCTAGAAATTGCTGAAGAGTTTAATGCCTTTGAGCACCTAGAAGATGTGAGCAATAATGTAAGTTTCTTCTTTCGCCCTATTACTAGTTTTGAACTGTTTAAGATTATTGCCTCTTTAAAAAATTCGAACTCCCATGGCATTGATGGTATTTCAAACAACATACTCAAAAGAGTTTCTTTTAATATAGTAGACATATTAGCACACCTGTTTAATACTAGTATTTCCACTGGTACTTTTCCTAGCGTGCTGAAATGCGCCATTGTCATCCCCCTTTTGAAAAAGGGTAGCAAAACAGATAAAAACAATTACAGACCAATTTCCTTGTTGTCAACTATTTCTAAAATATTTGAGAAAGCAATTAAGAGTAGAGTTTTGGAATTCCTTCACAACTGAAAATTTTTCAGTGGGATGCAATTTGGATTTCGAGTAGGTCTTTCAACTGAAGATGCCCTTTTAAATTTCTGTTCTACCATATACAGTGGTATTGACGCCAATAAGAGTTGTGCAGGTCTTTTTGTAGATATTACCAAAGCATTGGACATGGTCGATCATAATATCCCCCTTAGCAAATTGCATAAAGCTGGGTTTCGTGGATTTATCCTTGATTGGTTTGAATCTAAAGAACAGATATCAAAGAGTAAAAGTTAGGAATACTTTAAGTAGTTCACGCACTCTTAATTTAGGTGTAGTGCAGGGCTCTGTTATGGGTCCGATCTTATTTCTAATTTACTTAAATTCTATTTTCGCTCTCTCTTATAAGGGATCACTGACTGCCTTTGCGGACGATTTAGGTATTGCTTATTGTGCGAACAGTCCTTTAAACTTAATTACTGATCTAAATCATGATTTGTATCTACTAAGAATTTGGTTTGCGAAGCACAAGCTCCTTGTTAGTAAAAAAAACCAAATTGATGTATGTATTTCAGTTTGTGTAAGCAACTGCCCCCTGATATCGATAGTTTTCCAGTCGCCAAAATGCGATAAATACAATCTATTCAGTAGGACATGTACTGTACATTGCCAATTTCCTTATAACGAAAAACTGTCTTGTGATCCGTCCTGATTTATAATAGATGTGGTGGAACACTTTAAATATCTTGGTGTAACAATTGATCAAAACTTAAACTGGTATGAGCATATCTCACAATTAAAACAATATTTTCTTTCTGATATTCGGTACTTTTTTAGTTTACGAAAGTACTGTTCTATTAGTTTGCTTAAAACAATCTACTATGGCTTATTTCATTCCAAGTTACAGTATGGGATTGGTTGCTGGGGACTCCCCAGTGGGGAGGAGCCTATCGTAATCAACTACAAAAACTTGCTGTCTTACAAAAGTGTATGATAAGAAAAATCTTCAATGCGAATCGTTCGGAGCACTCTATGGAGTTTTTTCGACTTCTACATGTTCTTCCTCTTAGACATGTATACTGTTATAAAGTTTTAGAAATTTTTTTCATCAGAAGTGGTTACTTGCTTAGCCTTATTCCTAATAATCATAATATACGTAGTTTTCCTTCACAAAGGGTCGCTGTACCTAATTTTCGCACTTCAGTTTTTAGAAATTCTTACTCAGTTATGTCCTGTAAGCTATTTAATCAACTTCCTAGAGAAATGAGGGCATTACGCAATAGAACTACTTTCTTAAGGAGAATTAAGCTTTGGCTATTTGAACATGACCATAAAGAAATTGAAATCTTGCTGCAATTTGCTTCTTAGTACAGGGTCCGCCAAATAACTTTTTTTTTTTGAAAATGCTATAAAAAAACTACTGAATATTTTCTCAAATTTCTTTTTTTATTTGAAAGTACAATCCTTCCGGTTAATAATGGAAAATAACATCATTCAAAAGGCTGCCTCGGCTGGCCATGCAGTAGCCTACACGATCGGTCCAATTTTTAAGCACATTATCGATTGTGTGCAGCTGTATTTCGCCAATGGCTTCACGAATATTGTCTTTTAAAGCGTCAATTGTATCTGGCTTGTCGGCGTAACACTTATCTTTGACGGCACCCCACAAATAATAGTCCAACGGTGTCAAATCGCAGCTCCGAGGTGGCCAAACGACATCAGCTCTGCGGCTGATAATGCGATCTTCAAAAACAGGGCGCAAAACATCGAGTGTAGCTTCGGCTGTGTGGCACGTAGCGCCGTCCTGTTGAAACCAAATGTTGCCAATATCCTCCTATTCAATTTTCAAAGAAAAATGGCCCAATTTTGCCTCTGGACCAAAATCCGCACCAAACAGTGACGCGTTTTGGGTGCACCGGCTTTTCAATGTATGCGTGCGGGTTTTCTGTGCCCCAAATGCGACAATTTTGCTTGTTTGCTGACGGTGCTTCTCTTCTTCCAAAATTCGTACGCAATTTTCGCACACATTCTGCAACATTAGCATGATTTTCAAAGTAATGTCGCAATATTTCCCAGCGTTGTTCAAGCTTATACACAACCATATTCGTTCAGCGGAAGGATAAAACTAATTATCTGTCGAATCAGATATGAGCTAAGTGTTGCCATTCACGAAATAAGCACTAGTTGAAAAAAAAACGTTAGATGGCGGACCCTTTATAATTTTTTTTATTTTTAACTAAATCTTTCCTCCAACTTTTTTGGTTTTTTTTTTGCCTTTTTGTTTTCGTTGCTTAAATTCCTATAATCTGCTGCTCACTCCGGAATTTTTAATCTTATTTTTAAGCTTGATGTGACATTAGCACTATACAAGTTATAAGAATGTCACTACTTTATTCTCTATGTTTTAAGATTTTAAGTTATCTTTAGTTTTAATTTATCATTTTGTATAAAGGGAACACAATAAATGAAATGAAATTAAATGAAATGAGAAGGCTATCCAGGCAACATCGAACAACCTTTAAAAGTAATGAAAATTCAGAGTCGAGTTAAGGGTATAAATATGTTGAGATTCAGTCCACTACCGGAGCATTAGGGACTACTACCTTAGCTATACTGGGCGAAAAGTATTTGCAGCATTTTTTTACGCCGCCCCCTAAAATTGTTCCATTGGATAAAAAAATAATTTCTGTAAAATATGAAGTTGATCGGATAGCAGAAAGACGTGGCACATTCATATGAAACTTGCAAAAAATGCGAAATTTGTATCAACGAAAAGGAATGAAGCAAACATTTTTAATAATGGATAAATGTTCTTCATATTCAAGAATATTCATAATATTAGTGATACAGTATAGTTTTTTCAGCATAATAATTAACTAATACCTACATTTTTTAAATTATAGATATTAAATTTTACGCATCTTATTGAAAGTGCTATTTTTTTTAGTTATACAGGATGGAGGGGACAAAAGGCTAGGGCGTGTAGGTTGGGTCGAGACAAGAAAAAAATCGTATGGGAGGGGGGCGGTATTTCCCCCTGTATAGGCGGGATGGGCCATTTTCTAAAAACTCGACTAAAAACCGAAAAAAAAATATTAAAAAATAACGGCGATATCTGGACACTTTCGCTTATTGGGTTTGCAAGCCAAATATCGGCCTCTTAACATCCACTTTCAATTAGGTTCCTACGTCAAACAGTTTTTGAGAAAATTAATGCCAAAATTAAAATTTGGAATAAAAATTTTAAAAAAAAAAATTGTTCGTCGCAATTTTTTCGTTAAAATACGGTATTATGTATAAATTTTTGTCCGACCATAAAATTCTCTAATCAATTCTAGAGAGAATGCTTCAAACCGGAAGGTTCTATGTTTTGTAGTTTCCGAGATTGATTAGAGAATTTTATGGTCGGAAAAATATTTATACTTAATACTGTATTTAAAGGCAAAGTGCGACCAAAAATTTTTTTCGGAATTTTTATTCCAAATTTTAACTTTGGCATTAATTTTCTCAAAAACTGTTTGACGTAGGAACCTAATTAAAAAAGGATATTAAGAAGCGAACATTTGGCTTTGAAAATCAGCAAGCAAAAGTTAAATTGATCTTACCATTATTTTCGGAGAAATATAAAAACGCTTTGTGATATAAAATAAATATAGAAACGTAATTATTTCTATTTCAAAACTTGGTGTTCGATGTGCCACGTCTTCCCGACCTCAAATCGATCTGAAATTTTGTACAAATTACTTTTTCATGAAATAGTACAAGTTTAGAGGGCGGCGTGGTAAAAATGTTATGGTCGAAAAATAAGGTCCACCCTAAGGAGCATACAAGGTCCATATGAGGAACATACAGTCCATACAATTAGGGAAAAAACGTAGTGAAATCAAATAATACGAGTATGCCAATTTAAATATTTTTATACCCTACACCTTAAGGTATATTCACTTTGTAACGAAATGTGTAACGCATAGAAATAGAGACGATAGGTATAGAAAAGTATATATATTCTTGATCAGCGTGACCCCCTGAGTCGATTTAGCCATGTGCGTCCGTCTGTCTGTCTGTCTGTTGAAATCACGATCACAGGAGAACCGGTGAAGATATCGTGATGAAATTTTGCATAAACATTGTTTCTTGTGGTGTGCAGGTTGGTATTGAAAATGGGCAAAATCGGTCCACGACCACGCTTATTTTTTATTAAAAATGTGATATCAGCGTTCGTTTTTGAGCTATTACAACAAAATTTCATTCCTGGGTATAGAGTAGCATTATCCGTTAATATGCCAAATATGGGCGTGATCCGCCCACTTTTGGGTTACACAGGCCAAAGGAGGTTATATTGTTAAATATATAAACTTCCTGAATAAAACTTTAGATAACAACTTGTTTTACAAAAAAAACATTATTACATGAAAACTGGGTGCGGTCCGCCCACTTTTACACTACATATACAGTATAGCAGTACGAGAACAAGTTTATTACCACGGAAATAAAGTTTAAATGAACACAATTATATAACAACTAAGCTAGTTATTTTGTTTTGAAAAAGGTAATGACCACGCCTACTATTTATACAGAGTCGTAGCTAGGTTTCATGGAGCCCGGGACGGTTAATCAACTTGTAGCCCCAAAAATTCCTAGAATTCAATAAGTCAATACTTGATTTCCACAACTGCCGCCCCCGACATTGTGCCGCCCAGAGTGGACTGCCACGGCCGCCCTACCCTAGCTTCGGCACTTTTTTCAAAACTTTAGGTGTAGGGTATCTAAGATTCGGCCAGGCCGAATATAGCTTTCTTACTGGTTTAATTTAACTATGATTTTCAATTAAACGGGAAATGTTATGGTCGAAAAATAAGGTCCACCCTAAGGAGCATACAAGGTCCATATGAGGAACATATAGTCCATACAATTAGGGAAAAAACGTAGTGAAATCAAATAATACGAGTATGCCAATTTAAATATTTTTTAATTTAAGTATGATTTTCAAGTAAACGCGAAAATATTTAAAATAAATACGAAATAAAGTGAAATCTGAAATAGCAAACGGATATTTAAATTAAATACCTTGTCATTGAAATGATTATCTATGTTTTTGATTTTAATATAATCAATATTTGAATTGAATATGGGATTATTCGTTCTTAATCAATAAAGTAATTAAAATAATAAACACGATGTTTGTTTTTAATATATCCATATTTGAAACAAATAACGAATTTAAGTCAAGAATTCTTATATTGTATTTGAATTGAATGTTTTCCAAACTTAAAATAAATAGCGAAAAAGGCCAAGTATTCTTATATTTGAATTAAATACTTTATTTTATTTATTTACGTAGTCACCTAATTTATTCGAATTTGAAGTGGCATTATTTCTAATATTTATATATTTAAGCACTGGTTTTTGACGAACTAGGGAAAAGATTACAATCACAAGTTAAATATCCCTGCGCGATGGGATTCGAGCTACCGTCCTAAAGACTGCAAGGCAAGCATTACATAACCATTACGTTCTGCGCCATCTGCGTTCCGTTTCTAATATGAAAAATGTTACTTTAAAAGCTAAATGCCTAAAATAATTAACTTGGCTTTCTTTTGAAAATATTTCTTGTCAGTTCATCAATTTAATATTTTTGCCCTTAAACTGAATATGTTTTATCTTCAATTTAAATAAGAACTTTTGAATACGCCAGATGTTAAAATCATATAATAGTTTAAGAATAAATAGTAAATTGTTTCGCTTCTTATTTTTCTCGGTGTAAAATTAAGATAAACTGTAACTAGAAGATAAGAATCTAGTCTTATCTAGAAGATAATAAGTAAACAGTAAACAAGTATAGACAAATTCATATAAAAGGAGATTCATATAAAATAGATCCGTAATTTATAATTACACACTCAATTCGAACAAGTTTTAATTTGTTCAGTAGTGGTACATTGTATAATCACCTTAATACGAACATCTTTCACCACAGATGAAGAGATAAAATATTAAAATTCCGATCAGGCTAAATATTTAATTTTTCTGGTGAATCTTATGTTTAACTACAATATTTGCATAGTTGTCGGGAAATCAAAAAATCGCAACTCAATCTCGTTATCGTTTCTACCTAGTTTAAATAATAAAGGGTTTTCCAATAAGAGGTGTGATTTTGATATTCAAAGAAAAATGCTATTTTTGAGATAAATTATCGCATGTTTATTTCGTAATAAAGAGGAAGGTATGCCGTTAATAATGAAAAACAACATCAGCCAAATGGCCACCACGACCACGCTTACAGGACCATATCTATTTAAAATTACACCTCTTATTGGAAAACCCTTTACTTTAATGAAATGCGAGTTTAAAGTTCGGGTTGTCTATTTAAAAAAACAATGACAAAAATATAGGTGAATGTAAACGATTTGACAAGAACTTTGAATTAGTGCAAAAACCTGATAAATTCATGTTTTTTTTAGATTTCAAATTAAATATAATTTTTATTGACAACGGTGTAAAAGTTTGGCTGAAATACACTATTTTGCTATTTAATTTGCGTTTGTTTGCTCTTTGTTGTGGTGTGTGCAATTTATTTTTTGTAATTATGTTGACTAATTAACAGCCTTATTCCAAGAGTCACCACGGTCGTCTTGAAATCGTCCCTAAATCGTGTCCCACTCGGCTTTGGTATTCCAAGAGTCACGGTCGTCTCAAAAATCGTCTCTCAATCGTCAACGACGTAAGCTTTGGTAGTCTTGACCTATTCTAAGAGACGAGTTTGAGACGATTATAGTCTTAAATAAGAGTGCTTTTTAGCTGTCGTCTCATACAAAAAATAAGTTAATTTAGTGCACAATATAAAGCTGAACGTATTTACGCTTTATATAATTTTTTTAGTTATAGGAATATGAAATTCATGATTTTTATAATGATTCTGGCAAAGGAAACAAAATCCACGAAATTTCCACAACCATAAATTAAACTACAGAGTCCATGTTTTCGCGCACAACTCAAAGCACAAAATATAAATGCACTTATTTATTTATTTAAAGGCACTTATAAAGGCATTTCAAGATTGCTCACTTCTCCACGTGGAATTGAAAATCTCCTTGTTTACAATTTGCTTCAGTGTTGGAAACTTCCAAAAAGAGAAAAACTATGGTAAATGTTTTGCTACAATTTAAGCGAAATAATATATAATATCACAAATGCTAATCTAAACATAATTTGTTTATTTTACAATTATTACATTTTCAACTACCAACACAGAAATTTGTATCTTGTACGTAAGCCTTTTTTACAAATAAACATGGCTGTAAAATAAACGCAAAGTCCGGTGACCGCGACATAAGAGCAAGACGAGACGAGTTCCGTGACTCTTGGAATAGGGTTGTTACGTCGTCGTGACTCGTCAGAGACGATGTCGTCGAGTTATTGATGTACAAGAAACTGGAAATTAGAAGCAGAAGAATTCGATGAACAATTCATACTAATGTTAAATAAATAGTTTTATAACTTCGACAATAGGTTTTAACTATAAAATACAAAATTTGTATGCATTTTTTCATTGCATTGCATTGCATTGTCGAATTAATGTTGATTGGTTTGTACACATTTCTCATTTGTGTGTTTCCAATCATTTTGAAGTGTTCAAATCAAGCATTTGGTTTTTTCTCTGCATTCGGCAAGTACATTGAGTTTAAACACGTCTAAAAGTAAAAACCATTTAAATTCTATTTAAAAGCTTTTAGAGGCAAAGGAATACATCAGATAAGAGATCAGATAAATCTGTCATTTATTTAAGTATTTCAATTTAAGTGACACAAATTCCAAACTCTTTGTGGTTGAGCTCTATTAACTTCTGCAACTCATACTTGTGTCATACATAACATTCGAGTACAATCTGTCATTCATAATTTCTCCTATCTAAATGCAATCGCAGTATCGTGCGTGAGTGAAGATGGCAAAAACGGGGGTTAAAAAGGGTTAAGATTTGACTTACTCTTCAATTGTTCAGGTTTTATAACTAGTGCGCTGCCTGGAAACTTACCTGGAAAAGATGGAAAAAGTATGTTTTTAGAATTTTGAAAAAGTAGTCAAATGAGCGAGATGTTAAAAGTTTCAAAATCTTAAATTTTCACTGCAGAAATTGAAAATTTGTTCCTCAACAACCATAAATAAAATGTGTTCAAACTGTCTCACTTTCAGGATGACTACTGCGATGGAAATACTGAACAATAATGCGGAATCTGAAGAAGATAGATAGATTGGTGAGGAGAACGCACCATTTATTTCAACGCCAATTACAGCCAAATAATGATAGCAACAGTGTGAATCTCGAAAAGAAGTTGTTCACAATATAAGAAAGCGACAAACTTGACAAATTTGGTTGTTTTTCGAAAACGAGAACAGCAAAGCCAGAAATGTGCAACACTGAATGCAGCGCACCACAGCTGGCAGTATTGCTAAATTTTTGTCTTTGTTTATTTTCGAAGTGCGATAAAACTAACAATGGCGCCTATTGATAAAAGGGGATTTGATACCAGGGGATAAAAGATAAAACTGCAGACATTGTTTTTTTTTCAAATTGTTTTGGAAATAATCAGGTTCGAAATAATATAGGGAACATCGTGACCTATAATGCAAAATAACGTAACATCACTTTCCATAACTTAACAAGAGAAGCAAAAAACCATATAAAAGTGAAACTACATGGGATATTGAAATAAAAGTTTGAAATCTGGATTAACATGAAACTAGATATAAATTTAACCTGTTTTTAAAGTACATACACTTTACGCAATATGTCTTAGCCAAATCTTAGATAGCCTACACCTAAAAGTTTTGAAAAATTTAATTGAACGAAATAGTTTTATTTATTTAAATTTTTAATTTATTTAGATTTTTCACTGCAGAACAATAACATTATAGAGTGAAATACAAACTGAAATTAGAGCAAATATGTATGTGATTATATGGAAACCTGCCGTATAACCACATTTAATCACAGACGGGTACAAATAGTGTGGCGTAGCTAGAGTGGGATGGGGGTGACGGTCCGCCCCGGGCAGATCAAGTATTGGCTTTGTGAATTCTAGGAATTTTTGGGGCTGCAAGTTGATTAACCGTCCATGGCTCCATGAGTCCTAGCTACGCGACTGTATAAATAGTAGCGTGGTCGTTATCTGTTCTCAAAACAAAATGATTAGCTTAGTAGTTTCATTATTGTGTTCAAATTTAGACTTTATTTCCGTGGTAATACATTTTTATATACCATACTGTAAACCAGTGTAAAATTGGACGGACCGCTCCAAGTTTTGCTTTAGTAATGTTTTATTGTAAAGTAAGTTGTTATGTAAAACTTTATTCAGGAGGTTTATATAGTTAACAATATAACCATTTAAGACCACCTTTTGCCTGCGTAGCCTAAAAGTGAGGGATCACGCCCATTTGGCATATGAACGGATAATGGTACTCTATACCATATCATAACTGATATCATATTTTTCATAAAAAATAGGCGTGGTCTTTGACCGATTTTGCCCATTTTCAATATCAACCTGCACACCATAAGAATATTTATGCAAAATTTTAAAAATGTATGCATATCATCGATTTCCCTGTGATCGTGATTCCAACAGACAGACAGACAGGCGGAAGGACATGGCTAAATCGACTTATGAGGAATGAGGAACTCATCAAGAATATATGTATGTATGTATATACTTTTCTATATCTATCTGGCTCTATAAAAAGAGCCATATTAGCTCCAAAGAATGAAGCTGTGGACAATATTAATGCTGTTTGCTATAAATCAATCGACACTGTTCTCGATGAATTTAACTCATGCACTTCGTTTTTTACACCTCCTAACAACTGGAAATAACGGCCAAGAAGAGAATAGGAGTAAAAAACTGCGATAATTGAGATCACCCTCTAATCAATTGAATAAGATTGTTGAATTTAATTTTTGCTTCAAAAGTGCAATGAATTTATGTTCCCGCTGTAAATTATTCTACTATAAAATAAATTATTCCGTTATGTTTGTACCCTACACACGAAGGTATGTGGGTATATTCACTTACTGCTTCCGTTTATAACGCATTAAAGGAGGCGTGACAGGTATAGAAAAGTATATATATTCGTGATCAGCGTGACCTCCTGAGTCGATTTAGCCATGTCCGTCTGTCTGTCTGTGGAAATCACGATTACAAGAGAACGAATAGATATATCTTCATCAAACTTTGCACGAATATTGTATATCACTAGAAACTCATCGCTGTTGAAAATGGGCAAAATCGGATAATTACCACACCTATTTTTTATACTGAATATCAATTCATCCATGCTTATAGCTCAATTTCTCAGCTTGTAGAACGAATTTGGGGTTGAAATTTTGTCCAGAATTCCATTGTCTCTGACTAAAATAGATCACCAAAAATGGGCGTGGTCCGCCCACTAATTACATAAAACTCGATTACAGGAGAACGAATAGAGATATTTTCATCAAATTTGGCACGAATATTCTCTGTCGTCACAGGCTATTTGAGATTGAAAAGGAAACAAATTAGACAACTGCCACGCCTAATTTTTAAGTAAACGTGTGTAGGGTATATGAACTTCGGCCAGGCCGAAGTTAACACTCTTTCTGGTTTTACTTTATTTCTGTTTCACATTTTCTGGGAGTTTCATTTTCTACAGCTGCTGTGATGAAGATTCGTCCCGTTTCGAAATGTTTACCTCTTGCTCTTGGCATCTCCACTACTTTTCACTTTGTAACTGTCTGTGGCGGTACTGTTCAGGTAGCACGAGCCTGAACCGTTTTCTCCGAGCACACACGTCTATCCTTTTTAGGACGATACACTAGGGCAAGCTCGGAATAGGCATTAAATTTCACTGCAAGGATGCTTTTCTGTGACCGACATCGCAAAAGAGCAGAGAATTTATATAAAAAATATTCGAAAAGAAAGCACGAAAAACACAATACCATTAAACCCCTTCGTCGTATCCCTCTCCGGGAGAATAATTTATCTCTTGTTTACCTATTTACATCTATCGCCAGCATCACAAGCTTTTTATGCTGAACTCTTGCTGATCGGTCACGGTAACAGTTCTGAAAAAGAATTTTCACTGTTATTTTAATGTGTTATCTTTTTCTTGTTTAGTATTTTCCTTGTCATGTTTTTATTCAATTCCGGTGAGATAAATTACTTCATTTTTCGCTTTTACCTCGTCTCTTCACAAGTAGTAAAGACAAATTTAACCGACTTCAGCCTTAAAGTTTAATGTATAATGTTTATGATATCTACTTCTGCTAATGATGCGTGGAGACTTTGGCTTCACAATCTAATACGAGTACAGACAGGTTATCCTTTCAGAAAATCGCATATGTCATTTAAAGTTGAGCCTGCCGAAATGTAAAAAATGAAAAAAATCGATTGAAAAAAATCTTAAAACATTCCTGCAGCTTAAGAAATTGCTCATTCGAGCTCTAATTTTAAATCAATACAACAATTAGTGTAACCACCTTTCAACTCCTCGTCGTTGCTGGAGTGCGTTGCGGCAAAATTTTCTGCCCTGCCTTATGTAGTTGCACGCAACGAATTCACGAAAGCAAAGTAACGAAATAAACCTTTATTTTGTCAGTTGTGAGCGAGATTGCAGTTTTTAATGCACAATTGGTAGTGCAGCTAATTAGAAACGATTCATATATGAGGTTAGTTAATTATAGAAAAGATTACAGAAAAGGAAGGAGCTTACAGAAAAGCTTATAGAAAAGGATTTATTATGAATGTTATAGAATATAATGAACTTCTTATTTCTGTTACACAATTTTTTAAGAGAGAATATCCACAAATTATAGTAACGCATTGCCTGTTACATCATGTGGGAGGAAATTATACAGTTTAATAATAATAATAAAGCTCTGAATTAGTGGAAGCTTTTGAAAAAAGAGAGGCAACAATCAGAAGAGCCGTCTTAGCAGCTATATTTAGTCAACTAAATACATCAAATATATCAATATGGAAAAATGTAATAACAACTGGTGAAAAAGCATCGTCATTTTTTTGAAAAATTAACAATTTTGAATCGTTGAGTTGAAAGTTGGAAATTATGCAAACTTTCCTTCGCTGAATTCAATTATTTTGGAAAAGAGGAAAACAATAATTGTACATGAAATTGCAATGTACCTCCAAAACTTGATTGAGTCATTTTCATGGATACTTTACCAATGGACATTTTTGCAAGTTAAAAATTGATTCTGCATACATTTTTAATTGACTTCATTATTATTATAAAATGATTAAATGACTTCATTATTTTGGTTTTCTAAAGTATTAATATTTTGGTTTTGGCGAGATAAATTTGGTTTTGAGTTAAGAAAGCGTATTTTGGACGGCTATTCTAGTACAATGTCGCAGAAAACTATTTCTTTAAAATATATTTAACAAACAAAAATGTCAATTTTCTCGCATCATTGCTGAGAATTATTCACTGTGGATTATTCAAAAATGGAAGACCGTTTTTTTTAGTGACGAGTCTAAATTTAACATTATCGGAGGACATGGCAAGTTTTATGTCAGACGCCACAAAAATGCGCGTTATCGAGCACGATACGCTTTTTCAATAAATATATCCCAAGATACATGGTATTTCGTATATACAAAGTAACATTTTTCATGTGGGGTGCGAGCATATTTTCATGTTGAAGGCAAGTTGCACATAGACTTCTTATGGAATGGTGGAAATAACAAACTCAGCAATAGTGATTCCAACAGCTGCCACCAGTTATAACTTGGTACTGGACCAGTTCCCTAATAATATGTTTTGTACTTATCAAAATATAGGACTCACTAATGAGAAACTTTTAGAAAATAATCTTTCCAACACAAGGACATAAATGAAAACTTTGGCTAAATGTCACTTAATATTCTCACGTGTTGTGGTCAGACAAAACTCGTTCGACCTCGTTTTGACGCTTCGCAAGTCTCATGCAGCTCATTGTTGCCATTTGATGTTTGCTGCCAAACTAAGCAACAGATAGAAATGCACGAGCAAAAACCACTCGACTTCGGGATACATCTTGCATTTCCACACATGACAAGGTGTGAAATGGAAAAGAGTGGATTCAGCCATAAGAATTAAACATTAAGAAATTAGACAATATAATTTCGTATTTACGCTTAGCGTAGAGATTAGTGTTTTAGATTGGGATCCATAAGGAGCAGCATCTGTTCAAGCCCTGTAACAGGACTCAGAAAATAAAATAATGCGTAAGTAAAGAGATTTCCTCTTTTATCTGTCACCTTCTAGAAATGGTTCGAATAGAGTAAGGAATATAAAATGTATGCGCTGAAAAAATCCTGCATAGACCGTGTTCAAATCACGGTGAGATATTATTTTTCCTATTTATTACGTAGCTAATATGAATAAAAAACTCTAGAAGAACTTATTATAAATTATATAAATAATTGAAAACAAACTCATAATAATAGTTAGAGAACAACAAGTAATTCCAACAAGTAATTCCTACAAGTGCCACTCGAATAAGAAACTCGGAATACATTACACATATTAGGATAAGTAACGCATACTTTACTAATACACACACTAAATTACTCTTCGATGAACTAATAATGCAAATAATACTATTATTGTTAGATAAAGGGTTAGAAACACATACTAAACTGCTGGATCCAGTTTGCAGCCATCAGAAGATAACTTTTACCCAGATGTTTGTCGCGGCAACAAATCACGATTCTGCACAGAGTTTGACATACATATGTATATACGAGTATGTATATACTATACATATATATTGCAAAACGACTGGGTATAAAATAACGAACGCAGCCAAACTACTTCGTTATATTAGTTCTTATACTGCAGAAATGCAGTTATTTAATATGTGTGCTTGAAATGCAATACAACAAACGAGCCTTAAAAGAAGCAACTCTCACAATCGACTGAACTATGTTTCGTACCATCCCTGTCGGGATATTCGAAGTTAATTACTTGAATGTAGTACTATCCCTCCCAACCTTTTCAAGTCATATAACCCTAACAAAACTGAACATATGAATCAAAACTTTTGTGCTCTACTCACTATATGGCTGTGGACGAGTTCCATAAAGTGGCTCCTGCAGTAATGGCGAACGACCGTTGCCGATTTCCTTAACTGCAATTAGACAAGAATGAGAAAAAACATCAGCATCATAGAAGAAACCCATAAAAGTTAGTTTGTGAGAGAACGTTAAAGCTACTGGGGAATGTCTTATCAGAAAAGCCAAAACGGTTCCCGTGGCGGGAAGCGAAACGGGTCTACAGCCAGAAACTTTTGAAGATTTGGTACTTTAAATATGAGAACCCTTACTGAGCTTTAACGTGTTAAACATTCGTTTTGTGTTGGAACGGGGCATGCCATATTGCAAAGTGTGGATATGAGTGACTTGTTTTCGACTTGTTGGTGTTTTAAAACGGGGCGGCTGAAAACATTTGCTAAGTTGTTTGATTTTCAGTATATGTTGAGTGTAGCGTATTCGTGTGAAGTGAAATTTGTTTCAAGTCTTTTTCAGGTAAATGTTACAGATGCTTCCTGAAGCAACGCTGTCACCCAGTTCTGTACTGCAAGGAGATATTACTATACGAAAGGTGTCTTCATGATGTACATAGTTTTGGGCTCGTCTATTGTTTAACAATTGATTTTAATTATTGTATAAATTAAATTTTTATTACTTTGTAATGTATAATGTGACCACTACACATACAGTGTTTAACATTTGAGTTCAATTAACCCAATCCGGCTACAATAAACGACATTAGTTACAAATAGAGAATACCAAAGCAGTTGCAGAGCAGTTACGATACCTCAGTAGCTCAACCGGTGAAATTACCTACACACATATAATAATAAAATATATATAGAACTATTCTTGTACTCTTTAGAATAGTAAATGTAAATAATATAAATATAAAAAATGTTTTCTTATTGTTAATTGTCATAATTAAGAAAAATTAAAATTATAAACCATATGGACAACTTTTCTATGGAATTTCTATAATTATTTAATTTTCTATATTAATTGAAGTTGAATCAATTATACTCTAAGCATATTTTAAATGACGTTTTTTAGATCAAAGTCGTCGTTGTAAATTAATTGGAATTACGTCAAAATTGTACTTCCCATAAATGAATTAGCAATTTCATGTTGTTCACCATGTAGCTGTTTAGGTTATTGTATGACCGAGCTTATATTTAGCTCCAAAAGTTTGCGAAGTTCAGTTTTACTGTCTGATGCGAATCGTTGTGCATATGTCCGGAATTTTGAATTTGATTTGCGCGCGGGTGCAGTGATTCTAGCAAATCTTTTTGTTTTTAGGTTGGCAGCACTGTCATTCATACATGTGTAGAATTTCACGTCATTACGTATTTTCTGTGGTTCGTTTCGTTGTGTTTTCTGAATGGCCTTCAGTTCATTTTTCGATTTTTCTTTCATCTCATCAGTCTATTCAGAAGTCAGATGGAGCTAAGTCAGGTGAATACGATGGTTGTGGAACGATATGCATCGAATTTTTTATGAAAAAGTCTCGAAGAAAGTGAGTGTTTTTGGAACCACTCGAGATTTGACTTTTCTCAAGCACAATGCTCTTTCATAATGGTTTGGACCGATCGAAATGAAATGTTAACATTATCAGCAACGTCTCTAACTGTCGACCGACGATTTTGGAGCACCAAATCTTTGATTTCATTGATTGATGTTGATGGTCGTCCGGCTCTTTGTCTTCAACGCCTTCTCTACCTTCTTGGAACTGTTTATACCACTTGTGAACATTCCTTTCAGACAAAGCTGATCGCTGAAGGCCTTCTGCAGCAGAATTTAATGCAAATTCTTTGTTAAGAAAATCGCACATTATAAAAATCGAAAAATTCACTTTTACTTGCTCAGAAAACACAACTAACCAAAGAAAACACGTAATGACGTGAAATACTACACAGGTATGAATGACAGTGCTGGCTATAGGTTAATTCAATAAGAACACAGAACTAAATTAACAAATCTGCATTTAAAAAGCTAGATATCGATGTCTTTATAATAAGTTTTAAAATTGTATATACATATTTAAATTAGAAGCGAAGTTTATGTACAATACTATCAATCTGAGTTTGGTTGTTTTATAAATATTTTAAAAAGAAACTCACCAAAAAGACGAATGATGCTTTAAACAAAAACTTTTAAATACCTCATCCAGCAAATCCTCGACTTCAATAGATCCGCATCAAATCCACTCCGCAATGGTGATTTCAAGTCCATCTCATTCACAATACTTTCCGTCTTCACGCTTTCTAAGCGCTTCCTTCCCTCCACTCTTAACTTCCGATTGCACACGTTGGCTGAGTATCTTTTATGATATTTATTATGACTTTAATTCTTGTCTTATTAGCTTAATCTCTTTGACACTTGGCCTTCATCCACAACCTAAGGGCAACACTTTTCAATGGTTTTATATACAGATAATGACTCCTTATTATCTTTTTATTGCTTATATTCCAAAAATTCAAAAACTTTTCATTGTTCCTTAGTACCTTTGGGTTTTATATGTTCGCCGCTGACGCTCTTTGCATTGGTTTATTTAAGTAATTCTCGGCGCCAGCGCCATTTTGGTTCAGCCTGCATTCACTCTTAATCAAGACTTAAATAAATTTTCGGAAACAATGGTTCGATAATTTGGGCAGCTGTTCAAATAGTACAAGTAAAAGTAGTTTGGTAGTAGTAGTAATAGTAGTATTGAAAGTAATGAAAGTAGTAATATTTTGGCAGTTAGTGCAACTCTTTTTTCTTTTTGATGTTGACGACAGCGGAATCAGCGTCGTTGTTGTTGGCTCAAAAGCCGTGGTCACCGTTAACCCTGCACACAGACAAACAAGCGAGAATTGGTTTGTTTGATCAGATTGATTGATTTTGTGAGAAATTAAAAATTGCATTTTTGCGTTGTTTTTGAATTTTTAAATTAATTTTATTTTTTAAAATAGTGCATTTGTAGGTTTAATTTTGTAGAGTTTATAGTAGTAGTAGTAGTAGTAGTAGTTATAGTAGGATAGTAAATAAAGTATTAGAGTTGTTAGTATTAGAAAGGCTACTAACTGGAATGCATGTTGGTTTTATCTGAATTGCTTCTGTTATATTGAGGTAACCCTTAGCAAGGATTGAGCCAGGCTTTGTTTTTGATTTTGCTACTTTTTTCCACGCCTTTCTTTATAATGGTTATTGTTGTTTTTGTTGTGAGCTTGCAGTTGTTTGTTGCTTGCACTTGCTTTATTTCGGTTTGAAATTCAGTGTTGCGGTTTTTAATAGTAGTAGTAAGAGTGATAGTAATAATCTATAGTAGTAGTTATTTAGTGTTGCTGGTGTTGTTGATTGTGTTGAAGGTTGTGTTGAGATGAAGCTGCCTGGTTGATTCGTACTACAAGTTTGGCTTTATTTGTATTGTTTACTTGACTACTATATATTTCTCTACTATTACGGAGAATGTTGCTTTTGTTTTAGATATATATTGTATTATCAGTACTTACATAACTTTTACAAAAAAAAAACACTACGTATAATATATAAAAAGTTACTAAGAACAAAAATCATGCAAAGCGTAGTGATTAATGCGTAGTGAAAAGGCATAATAAACCGTCATACTTCATTAATGTCTACGATGACAACAACACCGATAACATGGAAGCGCTAAAAGCTACTATTTATACAATATCAGCAGCTTATGGATTTTTCTAGTCTCTATGGCACATAGAAAAAAGTAACAGGCTTCAACGTTGTATATGCTTGAAAAGGTTCTTTTAATTTCCCGGACGTATATGAACCGGTGTAAATGTTTCTGCATGTGTGTGTGAATTTTAAGAAAATTAAAAATATGAAATAATAACACAGATCACACAATCTTTTTTGATTATTTGTTTTTCTTTCTTTCCTCCTTCCTTTCTTTCTTTCTCTCTCCCTCTTTCTTTCTCTCTCTCACTCCCTCACCAACATATATTATAATAGGAGTAGGAATTAGTAATGCGGATTTAGATAACAGATGGTGTAACTAGCGTTATGTCCATCAGAGAAATGTGGCCGTTATGTGGCCGCGGTGTGCCATTTTCTTTGCTTTGTCTGACATTAAGCTAAAAATTTCAGTATGTGCCATTTCGTTGAAGTGTAAACAACAAAGTTTTTTATTGCATCAAACATGTCGAATTTCGTGCCTGAAAAAATTAAATTAAAATTACGAGCTGTTAAAACCAAATGAAACGGTTACAGCTGATCGCTACAGATGCCAATTGAACGAACTGGCAAAGAAACTGAACGAAAAACGACCATTGATAGCTCGAAAACACCACAAAGTTTTGTTCCACGATGACAATGCCAAACCACTTCGTGCAAACATCGTTAAAGAAAAAATAAAGAGGCTCGGTTGGGATCATCTTGATCACCCCCCGTACTCTCCAGACCTTGCTCCTTCTGATTACCATTTGTTCCGATCAATGCAGATCAGCCTGGTAGATGTACGCTTTCGAAATGCTGAGGAAGTGCGAAAATGGGTCGATGAATGGATTGCCTCGAAAGATGAGGACTTCTTCAAACGAGGAATCAATAAACTTCCCAGAAGATGGGAGGAAGTCATAGCCAACGATGGGCAATATATTGCTTAATGTACTCATTCATTTTGGTATTCAAATAAATGCCATTTTCAAGCCAAAAAATCCGCATTATTAATTCCTACTCCTAATAGATATCGGAAAGGTTAATCCAAATTATTATGTGTTTGCCCTTAAAAATATTTTAAAAACGACCTGATAAAGTAGGAAACTAACAAGCCTCTTTCGTTTCTTTACGCTCTTAGTTTCCCGAAAAGTATTCTACTTTAACCTATTGTGAAATTAATGCTAAGTATCTAAAAGCGCCTTACTTTTAAGTCCATACTTAAATGTTATGGTTATTTATATCTCACAGTGATTTCTCTTCTATTCGCAAGGAGTGACAATTGATTTTATCCAACACAATAAATAAATATATTTGATTAATTTACGATTTCAAAAAAGTAAAGACAGATTACGTTATAAAAACTTAAGCATCTTAATATTGGTGCCTATCAGGAATGCACCACCTGATAAGTAAAAGTAAAAACAAAACGACTTGAATCATTCTGGAACCGTCGGGTCTTATCAACACCTATCAACCGACCAGCCCTCACTCGACTAATTTCATTTGAAACACCTCCAGCGTTTATATTCCAGGTGATTTGAGATAAGTTATTTATTTCGTACGGGAAAAGTATCTTGTATGCATTTCTGTTGGCGTTCCATTTCCTCTGGCAATAATTTGCCACAATACGCTAGAGGTCACTCAAAGCAGTGCATACACACTCGTTGTATCACTTTAGAAACTCCCTAACTCATTGCAAGACCTTCGGGGGGAAGCAATTTAACTGGGGAAGAAATTGAAGTCTCTTGAAAAAGCAATAACCAAAAATAAGAAAATTTAACATATACATATGTATGTTATATATGTATGCATGATATGCATATACATATTAAATGAAATGGGCCAAGCGTCTGGGAGAAAATAAGAGTTGCGGGAAATAATGGTTAAGTAGCAGATACAGAAAGAGAAACGTAGTCAAGAGCATGGAAGATTGGAGTAAATGTATTGACCCAGAACATGTTTCCGCGGGGCAGGTGGGGTTTAAAATCGGTTTCCTTCTATTCAACGCGAAACAAGTTTATAATCACAGGTGACACTGTTGAGCAGAGAGCCTTTCTGAAGAGGTGATTCGTATTTACATGACGAATCAATTTATTGATTCCGTGCCGTTTTATATTATTTAGTGTGACATTATTTGCTTATTAGTTGCGAAAAACTATACGGCGAGATAAGAGAATGGGGGCGACTGCCATCTATCCTAAAACAGTGACTATTCCACTGAAAACCTCTTCGAATCCTCAGACAGTGCTCAAATGACGGCCCATTATATTTTTTTTACTTCAATATCATATACCCAAAAGTTGTGTGCTGTTTTCATAATGGATAGTGATCAGAACGACTATTAATATATTATGCATGTAACGAAGAACTGCTTAACGAGTTAACCTACTAATTTACGCATTTAGTAATCCAAATGGCGTTACATTAAGAGGGTTGTTTTGCAAATTGCATTCTTGTATCGATCTAATACATTTGAAGTCCTATATCTACCAAGAGGAGCAGGCTCCTTTTCTGTATCAAAAAACGGAAGGACAAACATACACACTTCATCTTTGAGTGTATGGTATAAAATCGAACAAAACATAGCTTTGAACACTGAAGCAGAAAAGGAAGGAATAACAGCAATCCGTCGTTTTTTGGGAATGTGGGTGTTTGTTGAGTTGTGATTCAGCTTCACTATTCAACATGTCGCTGGCATAACCGTGCATTGCTATCACAGCAGCGTGACTGCATTAAAAATTTGACATTTCCAAAGAGAAGAAGAACTGCAACCTCTGAGTGGAGTTTTAAATTATTTTAAGTTAATTGCGTGGAACTTATACTAATTATGACTTATTTACAATTAACCTGGATTTCAATTGTTTGCCTGAGCTTTGTTTGTTTTTATTGAGCTGAATAATACTTTCAGTAAATGAATACATTTAATTTCCTTAGTTGTATCACTTTAGACGACACCGCAGTGGATCAACGACAAGAAGCCAGAACGGCCAAGAGGTATTTAACTCCGACTCCTGCATCTGCTCTTGTACATTCTTCTACCCTTGTAACTGCAAGAGTGTATTTATTGATTCGGTTTAACATAGTTTTAGAAAATTCATGATTTAGAATACTTCTTGTTATTTCTAGACTTGCAATATTTATAGCGGGTTTAGGAGCTAACTTAGAAATTTACTTAAAAAAATTATGGCTCTTTCTACTTTAAGTCAATTAGGGCTAATAATAAGAATTCTTTCAATAGGATTTTATAAATTAGCTTTCTTTCATTTATTAACCTAGCCTAGTATGAGCGGGCGTTTCTTTTCAGTTTAGTTCCACAGCCGACATTCATCCATTCAAAACTTTTTATATGTTTATGTTGTTGTTTTTGGTGTTCTCAGTGACGTATTAACTCGTGACACTGCTAATTTTAATGATTGCAAAGTGCTACAAATTTACGGGTGGATCGCAGCGCTATTTAAACGGATTTAATTGCATTGTTAGATATAGGATTATATAAGGGAATATAATTATATTTAGCGATATTTTAGAATGACTTATTTGTAAAAGATTGATAATCAATACATTTTTATCTGACTTTTAGAATTTTACTATTTTCGTTTTTGTTCAAATTCTTTTAAAAAACTTTTTTAATGTTAGTTTTGTGATTTTAATTTGTTGTTTTGATTTCCGAAGCAAGAGAAATCTAAACATTTTTGACAGACCAGTTTTCGTATCAGATCCGTTATTAAGAAAGAAGATCCGTTATTATTAAGAATATGAGAAGATAAAATTACTATTACTTTCATTATATTATGAAAAACCTTAAAACGAATACCACAATATTTATTGAATACTACAAAAGCTGACAATTTTCCATTCGAGTGGAAATTCTGAGCCTATTCGCTGCATTAACAATTGACCATTTCTGAATTGTGTTTCCTAATGCATTAATGGAAGCTGTTATTGAAATTGTTGTTCTGGAAAATTAATATATTTATAAATTATTAATTATTTTTTCAAATTATTTTTTTACCTTCTGCATTGTTAGAAACTAAATAATCAACCATTATTCTAAGGGCATCTCAAGGCAAGTTTAAGATTGTATTTAAGAATTTAAGAATTTTTATCTTTAAGTGGTACATATTGGATCCTATGTATTAACTTATCGAATTAATTTCTGCACGGTGCTTGGAATAGCTAGGCAACCTGCCTATAATTGCACCTGCACCCTACCTGTTTTACTGCCGCGCAGTCTATTTACAGATACAAATGTAAAAAGGAGCTTATAATAAGGGTATTCGTGAAACGGCGTAACTCGGCGTAAGTGAGGTATATCGCGTAAATCGTATTCGGCGTAAATCGGCGTATTTATTTTTGTATGAAAAATTATTTACGCCATTTAACCCACGATTTTGTGGTGTAAGTGATTTACGCCACACTGCGTAAATGTCAAAATTGTGTCAAATATATTGTACTGTTATTTTTGAAATGACAAGTGAAAAATTAGATAATGACCGACAATTTTTATTTGGAAAATTTTAAAAGTTTTGGTAACTTTTGTGAACAATGGTTATGGTAAATATATTACAACACTTGATAATTGAAATTCTAATAGATAAATTTTACAGAAATCTGAAATTCACGGTAAGCGGCTGCGAGTGAAACCCACTCACCGGTGGACACAAAAGGAAACTTTTGATTTATTGGAAAGTGTACTAGGAATTATAAACGGTAATCCGGAGAGCTTTGAGGTATGTAGTTGTGAATGATTTCGGAATTGTAGTCGTTTTGTAAAATACGTGATTTTGTTTTGTAGAAACCAACGTGCCAATCTTTTTATAGAAAAATCTTATCAAGAAATTATTCGTTAGTTGATTTAGACTGGAATATTTTAAAATGCAAAATGAGAAACTTGAAAACAACATATATGGCGGCCATCACTTGGAGGAATCAAACTGGTGCTGGTTTGTTAACAGCGGGACATGGTGAAACCACTGTTACAGGTAAGTGAACATTTATGATGAAATCTTTTCTTTTCAAAAGTTCTACTTTTATCCTATAGAATACATAAAAAAGCTCTGCCCACACTTCAACGCGCTGGATGAAATATTCAGCCAAAGGCGAAATGTTAATCCCTGTATTATATGGGAATCAACGACAGAAAATTGTAACAGGCTCTTAGAGGAAGAAATTGATGGAGATTCTTTCATAGAAGAAACAATTTCACCTGATTTAAACTTAACGGATTCTTCTTCGAACTATTTTAATGAGGTCCAGTCAAGTCAACCAGAACGATCTGCGGAATTTCCTGCAACATCACCAGTTTTGAATAAGTCGCGAAAACACAAAGTCAGCAATAATTCAAATTCCATATCTCTGCTATTTTCTATGCAAGAGGAAAGGCTTAAATTAGAAGAAAAAATGCAAAAGGAAAGACTAGCAATGGAGGGGAAAAAATGGCAAGAAAAGTTAGATTTAGAAAGAGAAAAAATGGAAATTAAGAAGAAAGAGATGGATATAAATGAAAAAGTTGCGTTGGAAAAACTAAAAATGGAAATGGAAGAAAAAAAGTTAAGATTAGAATCCGAAGAGCGTATAAGAAAATTTGAAATTGAACACAAATACAAAAAGTAATTTTTGTGTTTTCTTTTAGTTTTATTTTTTTCTCTATTCACAAAAGCAAAAGACAATTTAAACCCTGACCGCTCAGTTTTTCAGTTTTTATTTATTTGAAAAAATGTATTTTAATGAAAAAATGTAATGAAATTTAAATTTTGATTAATAAAGTGAATTTAATATTGTCATTAATTATTTTTCACTAGTTCTGTCTCTCCATAATTTCTGCTATAGTTCGACGCTTGGTTTCACCCGCTGATGTATCAGAGTTCGAGCTAGAAAAATGCCCTTCATCAGCTTCGGAGTCTGAGGCAACAGTCTGGAATAAGTTGTCACCGCCGTTTTCACAAATGATGTTGTGTAAAATACAGCACACAAGAATCCATAGACAAGCATTTTTACAACTCTTCTTGTTTTTAATCTAAATTTTCAGTTCTTTTAAGCTTCCAAATCTTTCTTTAACAATTCCAAAGCAGTGCTCTATTCTAATACGGTATTTGCTAAAAGTCTTGTTAAATTTGGCCCGATTTTCTGCCATATTCAAAACCGAATTTTCACGATATGGAGTTAGAAGAAACGGCGTTAATTTGTAGGCGCTATCGCCGGCGAGCCATTCTGCGTTTGAAAAATATTCGTGTGGTCTTCGCGACAAATCGCAATTATTAAATATTCGACTATCATGCACGCTTCCAGAATAGCCCAGAACAACATGTCGAATACGAAGCTTGTAGTCACAAACTGCTTGAACTTTTAAAGAATAATTTTGCTTTCGAGAGAAGTAAGCTTCAGGATCTTCTGATGGCTTCTTAGCTAATTTAATTTCTGTTCCATCAACATAGCCAATGCAATATGGCATTTCAAAAAATGTTGTGGAACATATCTGCCGACGTTCTTCTGCACACGGCCAGGAAAGAAAACGGCTTTTTAATTTCGCAATTGCTGTGAAGATCCTGTATGTAATAGTTTGTATAGTGCCTCCGTCTCCTATGCCAAACAAACGAGCAATTTTAGAGCTCGACGATCCCTCTCCACAGCTGCCCAGTCTGTACAAGACAATAATCAATTGCATTTCCAATGATATTTGCAAAGATGAACGTGGGGCACTGAATACAAAATCATTTTTGATTTGTTCCAATACAAAATAAAATTTCTCTTTAGACATAGCTATCTCCTTAAATCTTCCTTCGTCGAGATTTGGAAGAACATTTGTTCGGAAATATTCCGATTTTGCCACTGAACCGTGAACAAAAGGTATTGCATACCTAATTTGATGCACCATAGACACGTTCAGTAAATATTCTTCCAATATTTTGTTAATCTCGTTTTGCCGAATTCGCTCTAGATACATATATTAATAATCAAAATTATTTTAAAACATTAAAACATTAAACCAACCTTTATTTCCTCCAAAAGTGTACTTTAAAAGTACATTAAAGATGCAATTTTCCTCCAACACACGAATTAATTTTCTTTTTTCACTCAGCTTTGGCATATTGAATATTTTATTCTGATATTCTGATATCTTTATTCTGAAGACTGTGTTCGAAATTTTTTCCTGTCAGCTGTTTTTTATTTACGCTGGATACATATTTATCATTTCTGAGGTGCCTTCATGAAACCGATTGGTGTAAATAGTTTTGTTTACGGCGGCTCATTTTTACGCCGTTTTACGAATACCCTTAATATAATCTATAAGGATATAAATATCAATAGTCTTCCTGATATTTTCATTACAACAGTTACAAGTCACCAGAGAGTACGTTGTTGTGGCAAGAACGATGGGCGTTTGACAAGAACGATTCAAGACATCTACCCGAACAAGCCGTGACTGCGTTGTCATCTTCCTGCTTCGAATAAGATCGTGTGTTGCTTTGCTTTTGTTTGAAGGCAATTCAAATTCATATTTTTACGCAATTTAAATATAAATTATTTTTCAATCAATTAGGTGGATGATTTAAATAAATTTTTAAATATTTACACGCATTTTTTAACTATTTATAATTTGTATCAATACTCTAAGTATTAGTTCCAATACTCTATTTCTATTTTTATTTTATATTTTTAAATATATGTATTTTTACAGAAAAACCACGCTTTGAATCAATTGCTAAAATACGAATGCCGAGCCGTTCGCATGTCTGATTTTCATAAGAGCTGAGGAGGGGTAGAGTTGATATTTCTTAAACTTAACTATAACGGTTTTTGTGTTTTTTCTTATCATGAAGGTGCGTCATTACTCTTTCAAACTCATAGTGCAAATCGTAGTTCCTTTTTGAATCTTCTGATATAGAGTAGCTTTCATTAGACAATGGAAAGGTAAAAAATGCGTGTAATTTTTGAATATGAGTTTCGTCGCGGAACTAATGCATCGCAGGCAGCTCGAAACATTAATGAAATGTTTGGGGGAAAATGCAGCTAATCACTGGACCTTCGTTCTGAAGTTTCGTTCTTGTGATTTTAGCCTTGCAAATGGACCACGTGGAAGACCGGCGAGTCAGTTGGATAAGGATAACCTGAAAGCTTTAGTGGAAACAGGTCTCAAACTACGCGTGAACTAGTAGCAGGGTTTAACGTTTCTATTTCAACAATTTTGGATCACTTAAAAGAAGGTAAGGTAAAAAAGTTGGATGGATGGGTTTCGCATGAGTTAAACGAGCGTCAAAAAAGACATCGTTTCGAAGGTTGCTTTTCTTTACTGTCACGGTATAAAATTGAACCTCTACACCGACTTGTAGCGGTTGATGAAAAATGGATCTTATTCGACAATCGAAAACGTTCGGCCTAATGGTTGGATAAAAAACAGGTCCCGAAACAGATCCCTAAACCAAACATTCAACAGAAAAAGCTTATGGTGTCTGTTTAGTTGTCCAGCGTCGCAATTATCCATTACAGCATCCCGCAGAATTCTTCTCTGCAGGCATAAAAAATTTACCGTTAAAATGGCAAAACACCATCGATAGCTTAGGCGCATATTTTGATTAATAATATTGTTTCTTGTTGGAGATCAAATAAACTAAACTTTCGTTTCAAAATCTGACATTTCACACTCAATGACCTAATACAGGGTATTCGTATAAGAGGGAACAAAAGACTAGGGCGTGTAGATTGAGTAGAGATAAGAAAAAAATAGTAGGAGGTTAAGAAGCAAATTTTTGCCTTTCTAACCCAGTATGTAGCAGGATTCGGAATTTATCTCTTAAACGAACAACATTATTTATATACCTCGAAAAAAAAGATGAAAATCTGTTTTGACTCATGAGTGATTTTTATTTTTCCATCCAAGTACAAAGAAAAATACATATCGCTCACGTTCAAAATAATTTCGATCTTTGCAACAATTGGGATGAAAAAAATTCCCATCTTCAAATATTTCGATCCCTAAAGTTGAAAAAACTTCGTTTGTTGACGAATAGCGATCGGTGATGAAAAAAAGGCTGCGCAGGCAAAGAATAGATCTTTGAATATGAAAATAATTTCAAGTTTGTATGAATATGTTTTTGTTGGATATGGTAAATGATGATTAAAAATTTTCGATTTTTAAAATTGATTTTTAAAAATTTTTGAATGATTGAAATTGAATGATTTTTAAAAATGACGTAAATACGAAGTAAAAATATAAGTAAATACGTAAAATATTAATATGTAAAAATTGTTTCCTGCCATAAGTAATTTTAATATATTTTATACGTATTTCTATAATATAATAAATTTTTATTATGAAATATTAAAATTTATAAGAAAAACTTTTTGCTTTTGAAATTGAATCTCTTTGCTGTCCGATTGAAATCACAGATTGTGCAGCGTTACATTCATCAATATTATTATCCGGTGGACATTGGAATTCAAACCCTGTGAAAAATGCCTTTGGAATATTTTGTACGTTATCTTATTCTTCCTTTATAGAATTTGTTACCTGCTGGCCCTCTAATAAACCTTTTTTATTCAAAAGTAAATATTTTCAAGGCCGATATTCAAATTTGTCTTCCATTCATATGTATTCAAATACCTACCTCTAAAATTAATTCTATATATTTGTAATGAGCTCGAACACAGGCTTAACCATTTGCAGTAATTAATTAATTCAATTTTTTTGGAAAATGCAAAATAAAATCTATAAACTCGTAAGGATTTCGAATTTTTGCTCGCATATTTACGAGTACTTATCTGATAAATTTTTTTCCATTAGATAACTAAATCTAACTATTAAAATATTTTGTAAAGAAAAGTATATTATCAGTTGGAACATACAATATTCATATTGTACATATTTACTTGAAAATTTCATACAAAACACAAACAATAGTTCATTTTCAAGCATTCAAGTGTTTCTGCCGTGAAGCAGACCAACCAAAAACCAGCAAAACCCATGCTGTTCAACTCTATTCCGCTGCTTTTTTCGATCTCTGCGTTTAAATTATTTTCATCTTCAAAGAAGGATTCTTTGTCTGCGCAGCCTTTTTTCATAACCGACGATTGTTATGGCACGGAAGCCGAAGTTTTCTCATCTTCTACTATCCTTATTCATCAACAAACGAAGTTTTTTAAACTTTAGGGATCGAAATATTGGAGATGAGAATTTTTTCCTTCCCATGATATATTATTAGGGGTACAAATAAGCTTCCGCCGTTTTTTATAAAAAGTTAGGAATTTATTGTGAAGGAACAGTACATTACGTTTTATTCAAAGTATTGTCCATCATTTTCCACTACTTTTCCCCATCTTTCTGGCAACATTCGGATACCCCGTCGAAAAAACTCTTCATCTTTTGACGCTATCCACAAATCTACCCAATTTTTGGTGTCTTCATATGATGTGAAGCGCTGCTCAGACAGACCATGTGCCATCGACCGGAACAGGTGATAATCAGAAGGGGCTAAGTCTGGTGAATACGGCGGGTGGGGTAAAACTTCCCAGTTGAGTGTTTTCAAGTATGTTTTTACCGGCGCCGCAACATGTGGATTAGCATTATCGTATAAAAGAATAATTTTGTCGTGTCTGGAGTAGTAATGGGCGCGTTTTTCCTTAAGTGCCCGACTCAATCTCATCAATTGTGTTCGGTAGAGAGCTCCAGTAATGGTTTCGCTTGGTTTCCATGTCTTCGTACACTTTCGGCCTTCCACTGCGTTCTTTGTCCTTCACGTCAAACTCACCGTTCTTAAACTTTTGAAACCATTCCTGACAACTTCTCTAACTTAAAGCAGCTTCACCATATGCTTCTAGAAGCAATCGATGCGCCTCAGCTGCAGATTTTTTCAAATTAAAGAAGTAAATCAAAAGTTCCCGCAAATGATGCTTATTCGGCACAAAACTTTTTTGCAGGAAAAAAATTACGTGATGCTGATACGGAATCACTAGTACTTTAAGGTTATGGTGTTGCCGGATGACGAAACTTGGGATATTACGTTTTACATCTGACAATTTCTCCATAACCTTCTGGTGGGGCCATCTTTTGACAAACCGCGGAAACTTATTTGTACCCCTAATAGTTTTGTTGGAAAGATCGAAACATCGTCACGAAATGTGTAACGCATAGAAATAGAGAAGATAGATATAGAAAAGTATATATTCTTGATCGGCGTCATCCCCTGGGTATATTTAACCATGTCCGTCCGTCTGTGTGTTAAAGTCACGATCACAGGAGAACCGGTGAAGATATCGTAATGAACTATTCTTTGTTATGGTGTCAAAATCGGTCAAACCCCACGCCTATTTTTTATTAAGCGTTAGTTTTTGAGTTATGACAACAAAATTCCTGGGTACAGAGTAACATTATCTGTTAGGCCCAGTTTTTCAGTGCTCGTTTAAACGGCGTTTAAACGGAGATTAGTTAAACGCCAAACAAAAGTTAACTGAGATTTGAGTGTTACAGTGCGAGTTTAACTTATCTATGTTAAACGTATCTTTTCTATATTTCATACATAAGTTATCTAAATTCAATGAATATTTAGCGTATACCTAAACCTTTTTTGGCAGCACTTGACAATATTTTCATTTTTACAAAGAGAACAGCTGTTCTGGTGCAAATAAACAAAATTATTAGCATAGTTTTGAACAAAGGTAAATGTCTGTACTCGAAGAAACAGCTTTTTCTTTATCTATTAGAAAGATAAATTTACCGGAGTTTAACTGAGCAATATCGGCCGGTTAACCTCCGTTTAAACGAGCACTGAAAAACACAATGTGTCGTTTAAACGAAGGTTAACTGAGAAACGACGATAACTGAGCACTGAAAAACTGGCCCTTAATATACTAAATATAGGCGTGATCCGCCTACTTTTAGGTTACACAACCAAAAGAGGGTCTTAAATGGGTTATATTGTTAAATATACTTATACATAACTTTACACAACAATTTATACTTCAGCAAAACTGGGCGCGGTTCGCCCACTTTTATACTACTTATACAGCATAGCTCATGAAACCAAATTTATTACCATGGAAATTAAGTTTAAATTTGAACGCACTCTTACTGCTTTTTTACTATTTTTTCCGACTTGAAGTCCAGTTTTTATAAAATGGTCCGCCTAAACTTGGGGACATTGACCCTACTCCGATACAATTTTTTTTCTTATCTCGACTCAAAGTACTCGCTCTAGTCTTTCATCTAATTATGTATGCATGAATGTATGTTGTCTGTGTGTGTGTGTGTGTATGTATGTGTGTGTGTGTGTATGTGTGTGTATGTGTATGTGTGTGCAACATGTGCACATCATAAAATCAGGATTTGTGTGTTACATTGATCTTAAATTTAGTACTTTGCAGATGAACCTCGAGTGTGCTAAGTGCATGTTTCGAATTCTCCAAGCTTTTAGATTAAAACAGAAATGACTTTATTCCCTTACTCACCTGCGGTCAGTGTGTAGTCCCAGCTAGAATCTGGTTCATTTTTGTAGACATTCAATTTTTCTGGCTGCAAAAAGAAAATCATGTCTTTATTTTCAATTGTAATGTGTTGAAATAATACTTTAGTACTACGACCAAGTAAACAAAAATACACGCTTTTAAAAAATTAGTTATATCAATGATATGGATATAATGGATATAACATATTAAACCAACTATTTTTCACGTAAACTGAAACGCAGCGAAAGGAAAATTGTGTTTTGAGAACTAGGGATAAAGTCTTGTTAAAAATTCGAGTTTTTGGACCAGAGTCCAATTCGAGTAAATTTGACCACGAGGAGTCAAAGTAGTTTGTAATTTCAAAGGAGGAAGTTAATATGTTCCCCCCGGTGTTTATGGATCTGATGATACTACAAGTTTTCCTCCCTGTAAGAAGATGAATGTTGACCACATTCCTTTGAAGCTTAATTTCGGGTTAATTTGCGTTGTCTTTTCTCCAGACTATGCTTTGGCAGATTTTACACCTTTTTTGAAGAGAGCATTGGCTTTTTTGTAGGATATTAGGGAATTGATGGTCCGATACCGTTTGAAGTCATACCATTTTCCTTGTTTTTCTTTCCTTTATATTTCGATAATGATGTTACTCCACCAAAATAGCGATTTCTTTTCGTAAAGACTAATTTGGTTTGGGGGTTTGCTGAGGATGGTATAATTTTAGTAACATTAGCTGCTTCCTAGTTAATATTTTTGGATATGTTAAACAAACAATTACTTTGATCACAGGTATCTTTAAATTTGGTCCAGTTAGCGGAATTGGTTTTGAATTTGGGTTAAGGTTTCAGTTTTCCAAAATTCACATTCGTCGACACTTCCGTAACTTCCGTCGATTTCCGCAGAACACATGATGCGATCTATGTGGGTAAAAGCTCTGTGGGTACAAAAAGCCCATAAAGGGCTCCAAGTGTGAAAATCTCCTGTAAAATTAGAGTTTGTAGGGTAGCCGTAATGTAGGGTAGCAATAATCTCTTGTGCAGGAAACGTTTGTTGGGGTAATATGTACAATTACAAATTATTAAGTATTGTACCAATTCCGCCAATCTGCCGATGCCACCCTAACGGACGACAACGCCAGAAGCGTCATCGCCTCTGACGATGAAACCGTCAAGGATTTGGACGTCGGCAAGCTCAGTATCAAACGGAAACGTTTGAGAACACTCAGCGGAAGAAGCTCCGTGCACTTATGGCGGATGGCACGCCATACAAGGATGCGCTGGACAAAGTCCTAGAGGGCTCTTCCGATAATGCTGAAACCGTCGGGCCCATGGTTTCCAAAAGGAAACGCTCCGACGGTGACAGCCCGGCAGAGCCGAGCAAAAAGAACCGTCCAAACGTTCCCTCCTACGCTGAGGTTGCTGGTGCTCTGTCGGTTGGTATTGTGCCGCTGGACTTCCTAACTAGCCATCTTACTGGCGAACATCAGAAATCTGTGGAGGAGGCCATCATTGAAGAGCTACACAAGGCTCCCGCTGATGGGCCCCAATACAGATTTCTTGGCTGCTCCTTTAAACCAGGATGGCTAGTCGTGAGGTGTGCTGACACAACCACCAGGGACTGGCTGGTCAGGACCGCGCTGACTGTCGAGCCATGGGCTGGTGCCAAGCTACGTGTGATGGAGGGGGATGACCTCCCTAAACCACATGTGGCTACAGCGCACTTCCCTGGCAAGAGAGCCAATGCGGAGGAGATCATGCGAGTCCTCCACACGCAAAATAGGGTGCTGCCGACTAAGGAGTGGAAAATCCTCCGCACGGTATCAAGCGAGGGCGGCCTGACTCTCACCATTGCCATGGATGAGAGCTCAGCTAAAGCCGTTCGGGAGTTGGACTGCCTCCCCTACTTCAATCTAGGGAGGGTGTCGTTCAACTTCAGGAAAAAACCCTCGGAGATAGCTGTAGCCGGTAAAGGGGGGAGGTGAGGGAGGCTAATCCTTCCTCTAATCCCTCCCTGGGGACCGCTGGAGCCGAAAAGGGTAGGGTAGTGAAGAAGGTCAGTCCTTCCTCGCATCCCGCCCTGGGGCCCACGGCGGCAAACCGGCCAACTCTGGCAAAACCAATGGTTGAAGAGAAGGCAGGTACGTCCGCCTCCTTCAGAGCCGGTGGCGCTCCACCCTCCAGAACTGGACTGACTAAACAGTCCCAAACGCTGTCCTGGAAGGGTGGACATGGTGACCCAAAGAAGCCCCCAACCCGAGATCTACCTCTGAATCTCTCAATCCAGAGACGTTCGGAGAGTGGAAGGGGAAGGGGTGGAAAAAGAGGGGGCACACGCTGCCAAAAAACCTCCACGATGAAGGTTGTACAGATCAACCTTCATCATGCCAAGGCAGCAACCGCTGTCCTGGCACACAACATGTCCAGCAGCCAGCTGGATGTGGCACTGGTGCAGGAGCCATGGACCTGCACAAAGGGGAAAATCCTCGGTCTCTCGCTGCCCACAGGTAAGTGTTTGTATGCGGCAACAAGCACACCAAGAACCTGCATTATATTTAATAATAATATTAATTTCTTCCCTTTGATAGAGTTTCTGACAATGGATCTGACTGCGGCAAAGGTGAGGATAATCGCTGGTGATAATCGTGATTGCCCCCCTGACGAAGTGGTGAGGCTGATGGAGTACGGCAGGAGAACCAAGACGGATGTCGTTCTTGGCTGCGACGTCAACGCCCACCACACCATCTGGGGCAGCACCGATGTTACCAGCAGGGGTGAGTCACTTTTAGAATTTATAAACTGTTATAGTTTAAGTATTTGTAATATAGGAAACAGACCGACCTTTATCACAATAAATAGGAGAGAAGTGCTTGATTTGACACTTACCTCCAACACTTACTCTAATCTTGTATATAACTGGCTGGTGTCAGACGAGCCGTCTATGTCTGATCATAGACAAATTCGGTTTGAGCTCAGCCATGCCAGTGGGGTAAAAGTAACCCCATATCGACAGAAAAAGAATACGAACTGGGAAGCATTTAGCGAACAGTTAAGTAATCTAGTCGTCGATATAATACCCTCAAGAGTTGACACTGTAAACAAACTGGAGCTAGCAACGGACATCGTTGACCGCTCCATCATCTCAGCCTATGAGGACAACTGCCCGCTTAAGACCAAGAGTACAAACAGGAAAACACCTTGATGGAATGGGCATCTAGCAATCCTTAGAAAGAAAGTTAGGAAGCTGTTTAATAGGGCAAAACGAAACAAAGATTGGCCCAATTACTCGGCGGCCCTAACTGAGTACAATAAGGAAATCAGAAAAGCCAAGAAGGAATCTTTCAGACAGTACTGCGGCAAGATCGCAGACGTCCAGTCAGGATGCCGCCTGATAAAGATTCTGGCCAATGATAAATCCACCCCGATTGGTACACTGTCCAAAAAGGGTGGCGGCTTTACTCTCGACAAGAGAGAGAGCCTGGAAACTCTGCTCAGCACACATTTCCCGAACTCAGTCATTCTGAAACAGCCCAATTACTCTCCTGGAGGGCAGGTTAGTCAGCCATCCAGGGAGGATTGGAGAGTGGGTAATCGAATCTGTAGCAGACACGCAGTGAGGTGGGCTATCTCGTCCTTCAAGCCGTTTAAATCGCCTGGGGAAGACGGCATCTTCCCAGCACTGCTACAATATGGAGCCGATACTTTGGCACCAATTTTACACAAAATCTATAGCTGTAGTCTTGCTTATGGCTACATCCCATCAGCATGGAGAACAGTATTAGTTAGATACTTACCGAAAACAGGCAGAAATGAAGGACATAACCCGAAATCTTTCCGCCCAATAAGCCTAATGTCCTTCGGTTTAAAAGGACTAGAAAAACTAATAGATAAGTTTATCAGAAATTATATACTACGATACGGGATACAGGTCCCTATCTAATGAGCAACATGCTTATGCTAAAGGGAAATCTACGGAGACGGCGCTAAATGAAGTGGTGACGAAAATTTAAGGAGCAATATCCTCCAAGGAAATCTGTGTGATAGCTTTCCTGGATATTGAAGGAGCCTTCAATAACACGTCCTATAAATCCATAGGCACCGCTCTCTCTAAATTTAGGGTACCACCCACTGTGGTGAGATGGATAGAAAACATGCTCCGCGGCAGGATCATAAAGTCGGAAATCGACGAGGTGACTCTATCAGCGACTACCACGATGGGTTGCCCACAAGGCGGAGTGCTATCCCCCCTCTTATGGTCAATGGTAGTGGATGATCTCCTCAAGACACTAAAATCGTTGGGAATTCACGCCATTGGGTATGCAGACTATATAGCAGTCATCGTCAGAGGAAGGTTCGAGGAAACTATATCGGAGATCCTCCAGATGGCACTAACTGAAGTAAAGAGATGGTGTACTAGAGCTCAACTCTCTGTAAACCCGAAAAAGACAGTTATTGTGCCTTTTACCTATAGACGGAAATTAGTCGGTCTAAAGGAACCTAATCTGTATGGAGAATCAATACCATTCTCCAAGTGTGCGAAATACCTAGGTGTGATCCTTGACAGTAAACTATCAAAGAATCCCCATATGGATCGCATAATAAACAAGGCAACTCAGGCCTTGTGGATTTGTAGGAGGATATGCGGAATGAATTGGGGGATCAAACCCAAATCAATTCTAACGCTTTACCACTTGATAGTGAGACCGGTGGTGACATATGCGGCACTAGTATGGTGGACGAAAACAAAGGAACTGTCCACAATACGAAGGTTGGAAAGAGTGCAAAGACTGGTAGCCGTCTGCATGACGGGCTGCATTCGATCCACACCAACGGCCAGTTTAAACGTCATATTAGGCCTGGTCCCATTACACATACACGTACAGATGGTTGCAAGGTTAAGCATGCATCGCCTGTATCACTACGGATTGTTAATAGGGCCAAGGTATTCTAAAGGCCACTTATCAATCCTCAAAACTCTGGAGCAGACTGAAGAGTTTGGAATGCCCTTAGATGAAACTCTACCAGTATATCGCTTCCAGAAAAAAGTAAAAGCTGTTATCCCAGCCAGATCAACCTGGGAAGCAGATAGCCATCAGGTATCATCGTACGATTATGTATGGTACACAGATGGCTCAAAGACAGACGAGGGCACAGGATCTGGTGTCTTTGATGCCTCAAGCAAGACGGGCCACACTGTGAGTCTGTCCAGGTTAACGTCTGTCTTTCAAGCTGAAATCCTGGCTATAAACGAGTGTGCTCGGCTTATGACGCTTAAACACACACGAAAGAAAAACATAGTAATTTACACCAGGCTGCATTAAAAGCTCTGGACTCCTATGTGATTACATCAAAGCTTGTACTGGAAACGGCGACTATCCTATCCGAACTAGCTAAGCGGAACCGGGTAACCCTACATTGGATACCGGCACACAGGGGCTTTGACGGAAATGAAGAGGCTGATAGACTGGCCAAGGCTGGGTCGACTGAGGCCTTTGTTGGACCAAACCCTTCATTCGGAATAAGCAAATCCCTATTTAAGCAAATAATGCAAAAATGGGCACTAGCAGAGTCAAACAAATACTGGGCCCAAACCTTAGGACAGAAATGCACAAAACTGTTCCTACCACAATACTCACCACTAGGATCTAAATCCCTCTTGAGTATGAACAAGAAGTGTATTAAGACCCTGGTAGGATTCATCACGGGACACTGCAACTTGAGACACCATCTGAATAAGTTGATGCTGTCGAGTGAGATTCATTGTAGATTCTGCATGGAGTCTATAGAGTCGTCCCTGCACTTAGTCTCTGAATGCCCGGCTTTTCATAGTACCAGAAGGGTAGTCCTCGGGAAAGAAATAATGGAGCACTCAGAGCTGGCTTAAGTAAGCCATTCAAACCTTATGACATTCATAAGAAGAACTGGGGTGGAATAACCACTCCAACAATATAGGGATGGTACAATAGGCCAAATGAGCCGCAGTACCAGAGCTGTAGAAGCTCGCCCATCTTCAAATAATAAATAATAATAAATTCCGCCTATATTGACCTCTAGTGCTATCGTTAAAATAGTAGAATCGAAGGGGATTGATTTGTGGGGTATATGTTTCTTAATTAAAATTCCGGTGCCTTGGAAGAGATTTTAAAGTTTTGGAAAAATATTGGTTAGGAACGTGTTCGGTAGGCGATAAATTGTATGTACGAAGTATGGATTCTTCGTGTGTTGATTTAAATATGTTTGGTAGGAGATCAGAGATACACGTCAGGGGGGTAGTTGTGGGTTTAATTTGTATATTTTTGTTATGTGTAGGTCCGCTATCGTTGGTAAATGTTTTTCTTGAGGAGTGAATATTTGTAGTTACGGCAGCAGAGGAATTTGCCGGTGGTTTGTTACTATTTTTATTATTTTATGATCGAAGCGTAGCTTGTATTGGATGTGTTTGTTGTGGCCTGAGTTATATGGATATGCTTTGCTTCGCTCATTGTACATTTATTTTGTATTTTTAGGATTTCTCTTTGTTGGATAAATCTTGTGCAATCCCTCGAGGAGGCAGGGTGGTTTTGAGACCAATCGGCACAGTATGTACGCTGGCATTCGTTTGGGGAACGCGGGGTAGATTGCAGGTCACGCTGGTAGGATTGTTCCTGCATCGTTTAGCTGTATTGCCCAGTAATTGGCCATACAGTTGTACCAGTTTACAACGTACGCCAACCAATGTCAATTTTATCTGGGAGGTGGTATGAATCAAATGATAAAAGAATTGCACCACTTGGTTGGTGTTTCCCTTCCATTAGTTTGGTATACTTGTATAAATCGACTACTCACTGCGATCCTAGGTTCTTCATTATTTCGTCTACAGGTACTTTGTTCAGCTGTCCCTTTAGTGAAATTTAAGGAGTTATGCAAACTGGCCTTGATTGGACATATTCCTAGGAGTTCTTTAGCTTTTATAAATTTATCTGCAATAAAATTGTCTTTAACCAGTAGTAGCAACTTGCCGTCCCGAAGTGTAGAAATTGATATTATTTCCTTGCTTATTACGCACAGGGCTCTGTGAACAGCAAATCAAAAGTATTATGGTAAAGACATATGTATGTTCATTGATAGATGATTACGATATATTTTGTATTTGAGAGCTGAAAAGTTGGAAGCCCAGGAAAGTCCGTAAATAGATTAGGGCTTTGGCGTTTTTTTGCTCCGTGGACGGTCAGCAAAGATAGGAAAACGGTTTCCCCCTGAAATGGGAGGCCCTTGGGCAATAGCTTCGACTACACTACACACCAAACAACTTTGGAGAAAAAAACTACGGGAGACAACTAAATAGACGTCCGCTCGCAACAAGAAATTGTATAAATGTGGTAGCTTGTTCATTTTTAATTTTTGCTGTTTTGGTGTTGCCGACTTACCTTCGCATAATCGATCTTCAGTGTGCAGCAGCCCGAGTAGATATCAGCTCCATTCAAGTTCTCTCTGGCTCTGGTCGCTGCATCCAGACTGTCGAATTCAACCATGGCCTGAACGCCATTCTTTTTGAAGATAACAATGCGAAGAACCTGTCCATGTGGATGACATATTTTGTGTAGAACGTCCTGACAGCAAAACAAAAATAATTCAAATATTATTAATTTTAAAGAATTGTTAAAAAAGAGGAAGAATTAAATTGTTGAACTTCTTCATAAACCTTAACTGCGTTTAAAAGCAAATATAATTCCTCAAAATTCGTCTTTCTAGCCAAAACTCTTCGAGGTTTATTCGGGAGTTATACTCATTTAATTCGCGATACGAAATTAAGACGAATCAAACGGAACAGGTTGGAGGGACTAAGCGTTAGTTTTGACCTATTATTGTTCATCAAAATGCTATGAAAGAGAAACGGCTCTTAAACGTAGTTGAAAGAAAACTGGTCAGTTAGTTAAGTTTCTGTTGTTACATCTGTTTTCACAACATATTTTCCTGCAACTATCAACCAGTCTTCAGGTAAATCGGCATCGACATTTGAGCCGTTTAATTTGAAAGTGGCATAAGTCACTTTTAAAAAAAAATCGAGTTAATGGCAACACTAAATACAATGGAACAGCATCTTTTCATTTTTTAAAAATTTGCAATAACGAGAACTATTGAGATTTGTTCGAGAGAAGTGTTGGTAATTAACGGTATAACAAACATCTTTATTGTGAAAGTGGCGTAAGTCGCTGTACTCAGGAAATTAATTACGGAGCTTGGTGTGAAAGAAATAGAAACATGTGATAAGTGTGTGTGAAGTATTGTTTTGAATTATTTTTAGTATTTTTAAAAAAGTTGTGATCATTGGACTTATTTTTATAAGTGCGAAAGAATAGTGCAGTTTTGTAAATTGTATTATAGTGACATCTAATATAGTACACATAATTAGCATTATTGTATTAAAATTACTTTAAGAGATGTTATCAGACAGCGAATCAGGTAAAACATACTTATTTTAGCCTGATTCTGATTATGGATAAAAGATATTGAACTGATGTATTTTCATATAAATTACTTATACTTACATATGTTTCAAAATTAAGTAATTATTTTTGTATTTTATAAATATCAAAATAAAATATAAATCCAAATATGTTGATGGTATGAATTATATTATTACTATATATGTAATTTATTCAACAATTTTACTAAATCACTGCCCTTTCAAAACATCAAAATTAATATATGTCAGTTATTTTTGAAAGTCACTTTACCGTAATGAAAAGTGGTGTTTTTTTAATGTTTATACGAAATTATTTATTACAAATACAAGAGAATCTTCTCAAAAGCTAGCATCCATATTTTTGAACGTGTTAAAACCAGGGTTCGGAAAAGGCTCGCTCTTGCTCGCTCTTTTCCGCTCTAGCTCGCTCTTTCAAGCTCGAAAGAGCCTTTGTTTTCAGGAGCACGAGCGAGCAGGAGCGTTTGTTTTCAGGAGCACGAGCGAGCTGCAAAAAAGGAGCGCTGAAGCTGAGCTGTTTCTGAGCAGATGGTTGGTAGCAAGTACATAATTTGTTCAATATTTATAATTGAAACAAGTCAAGGGCAATAAAAAAAAATTTGTCAAATATTTCGTATTTTTTAACACTGAACATTTTTTATAAGCTCTGGTGAAGAATTAGGGCTAAATAGCCAAATTTCAAACAATCGCTAAAAAAAGGTAATGGTTTTATTGCCTTCGTTTTTCATGCGGATGTAGCTACCGTTTCCACGAATAGACAGGTACTTAATAATACAATATATGTACATAAGTATGTATGTATGTATAGTTTACGCATATACTCTTCATACACAAGGTACTTTTTATCGGCGAAGTGCCATTTACAATCGCCAGGTCAACCTAATCATGATTTTTTTACCTAACGCGTTGTTTTCCCAAAAAACCCATCTGAAAAATGCAGTTTTGAAACGCATGCACATGCATCCTTTGCTTGGAGAATTCCATCGCAGGCTGAAATTGTAAGTATTTTTCGTACATATTTACATATGTAATAACCCTTTGGCAAATTCTATGTAGATGACGGTATTCCTGCATTACATGCTTGGATCAGAAAACAATGATAGTTTAATATTTAAATGCCACATAATATTAACATATGTATCATAGTAAAAATGTTTATACTTTTATAAAGTTAATAAATTTTATAAAGTTATTAATAAATAAATAACGATAAAAATAACCTCTTCAAATCTGTTATTATTCACCAAACTTATGAAAAATGTACCGAAAATACCGTCATCTACATAGAATTTGCCAATGCCTATTTAGCCCTAATTCTTCACCAGAGCTTATAAAAAATGTTCAGTGTTAAAAAATACGAAATATTTGACAAATTTTTTTTTATTGCCTTTGACTTGTTTCAATTATAAATATTGAACAAATTATGTACTTGCTACCAACCATCTGCTCAGAAACAGCTCAGCTTCAGCGCTCCTTTTTTGCAGCTCCCGCTCCTGAAAACAAACGCTCCTGCTCGCTCGTGCTCCTGAAAACAAACGCTCTTTCGAGCGAGCAGGAGCGCATGAAAATTTTTTTTGTTGCTCCTGCTCGCTCGTGCTCCTGAAAACAAACGCTCTTTCGAGCGAGCAGGAGCGCTTGAAAATTTTTTTTGTTGCTCCTGCTCGCTCGTGCTCCTGAAAACAAACGCTCTTTCGAGCGAGCCGGAGCGCATGAAAATTTTTTTTGTCGCTCCTGCTCGCTCGTGCTCCTGAAAACAAACGCTCTTTCGAGCGAGCAGGAGGGCTGAAAATTTTTTTTTGTCGCTCCTGCTCGCGAGCATTTCCGAACCCTGGTTAAAACACAAACCCTTAAAAACATGGACTTAAAAACAAAGTGACTTATGGCATATGAATGTGTCATTGAATTCAGAATTCAATGAGAGAGAGAGAGAGAGAGAGAGAGAGAGAGAGAGAGAGAGAGAAGAGAGAGAAGAGAGAGAAGAGAGAGAGAGAGAGAAGAGAGAGAGAGAAGAGAGAGAGCGAGAAGAGAGAGAGAGAGAGAAGAGAGAGAGAGAGAGAGAGAGAAGAGAGAGAGAGAGAGAGAAAGAGAGAGAAAGAGAGAGAGAGAAAGAGAGAGAGAGAGAAAAAGAGAGAGAGAGAGAAAGAGAGAGAGAGAAAGAGAGAGAGAGAGAGAGACTGTTGCATGAGAACAAATCACTATTTTTAATGTTCTGGAGAGTACATATAGAGGAACAATAAGTTACTAAACCAGTAAACGGGGGTGTGTAATTAAAAAATATCTTATAACGCAAAACATTTGAGGTGCAACTGGAAATGGAAAACTTTCTTCATGAACAACACTTTCTAAAACTCTGGACATATTTCAAATGGTTGTGATAGAAAATTGGAAACAAATGCAGGATGGGTGATTTGGCCCCATTTCCGTAATTTTTTTACCTTTCGAATTTACCGTTATGACCGGAAGTGGCAGTCATTTTTATGGCGGAAGCCAGCCATCTTCGAGTTCTAAAGGTGCAATAAGTGCTGCTAGTAAATTTTATATATCTGCTAAACCAAGTCTGATATCCGGACGAAAAAGATATCGTTTGAAAGCAATTTTGGGTGTGTACAATTTATGTTTTATCTTTTTTGTATGAAAACTTAACTTAATTTTTATTTAAAGGCCACAAGCCATAACCACCAAACTCTGGTTTTCTTACTTTTCAGGAGAATTTGAAGTTTCAGTTCATTTATTTATTTTATTTATTTATTTATTTTTTTTTTGCACAATTGGCTGCATTTTCTAATTTCTTTTATATGACTTAAGTATAATTTAATGCAAAAAAATTAAATAATGTTATAGTGAATGAATGAATGAATTTGTTGTCATATATCAAAAACGAACGCTGATATCACATTTAATAAGAAATAGGCGTGGTCGTTGAACTTTATTGCCCAACCAAGGCCAACTTAACAGAGAATACACACCATAAAAAAGAATATTATTCAAAATTTCAATAGGCTATCTTTACCGGTTCTTCTGTGATAGTGATTTCAACAGACAGACATACAGAAAGACGGACGTCTAAATCAATTCAATAGGTGACGCTGATCAAGAATATATATTAGGGTGGGTCAATTTTTTTTGAAAGTAGGCGTATAGCAAAAACGTAATCTACAATAAAATCTAAGAAAACTTGACTAAGAAAGTATGGGTCTAAAATCAAAACCTAGCTCCCGCCGAGAGACATAATGGAATCTTCAATCATGGAATCTTCTTCATGGAATCATAATCAAGCCTCTCGGCGGGAGCTAGGTTTTCATTTTAGACCCATACTTTCTATGGGTATTTTTCTTAGAATTTTGTGTAGATTTCGATTTTGGTATACGCCACCCTAATATATGTATATACTTTCCTATATCTATCTTCTCTATTTCTATGCGTTACTCATTTCGTGATAAAGTTAATATACTCTTAACCTTAATGAATAAATATATATATTATAAAATGCAAATAGGTCAAACAAAGTTCAGTTAACGGTAATTTTTAACTTTCTTTCACTGATTTTCTAATATCAGGTTCGTTACTCGAAAGCATCATTTGTTATCATAAGTTTTGCGTTGTTAGATCCAATTAATTGAAAATTGAAATCTAATGTAAATTTAATGAATGGAATTTAAAAATATAATTGAACGGCGAAAATTCAGAAAAAATACTATTTTATTTTGTTTCAAAAGTTTCACGTCACAGTACAGTAAGACCCCGCTTAACGCTGTTTCGTTTCCGTTTAGCGCTGATCTGACTGATTTAGAATTTTATTTGTTTTTATAAATATATTCGTTTATATTGTTTTTATTTTTGTAAGAAATAAATGTTTGGTTTTACTTTTATTAAAAAAAAACATAATTATTAAATTTAATACCTAACCAATTTTCTATTTATCTTCCCCTAACCCCATTATTTACATATTAAGATAGTCTCGTTTGGCGCTGTTTCGCTTTACGCTCTACTTTGATGGAACGCGTTAAGCGGGGTCTTACTGTACGTTTTTTTTTTATTTATTTAATTACTAGTCCTAGTGCATTGTTCATATACACTCAATTCTGTTTTTACACGGTCGTGTTTTACACGGTTTTGATATAACACGGTTTGAAAAAAAACAAATTAAATTAAAATTTTTTTACACGATTTTATTCCATTTAGCACGATTCAAAATCTTTTCGGCTTAAATTTTTTTTGGGTTAAATTTAATTTTTGCGAAATATGTTCATAACACAAATTAGGGGGAATTCGCCATTACCCCATTATTTACATGTTAAGATAGCCTCTTTTAGCGCTGTTTCGCTTCACGCTCTACTTTGATGGAAGGCGTTAAGCGGGGTCTTACTGTAGGTTTTTTTTTTAATTATTTAATTACTAGTCCTAGTGCATTGTTCATATACACTCAATTCTGTTTTTACACGGTTTTGATATAACACGGTTTGAAAAAAAAACAAATTAAATTAAAATTTTTTTACACGATTTTATTCCATTTAGCACGATTCAAATTCTTTTCGGCTTAAATTTTTTTTTGTTAAATTTAATTTTTGCGAAATATGTTCATATCACAAATTAGGGGGAACTCCCTTTTTGTGGATACAAGCAAATTTACTGGTCAGAGCAATTGTAAATAGCACAAATTTAGGCGAATTCCCTTTTAGTGCATACAATCAAATTTATTTGTGACAGCAACTAGAATGTATTAATATTTTCTGAACTATTTTTTTTCTTTAATAACTAGACTTGTGTAAAAACACATTATATATGTGATTTAATAAAATAAACCTGAATAGTTGTTCTTAAAAAATCCTTGTTTTTCAGAGACAAGGAACCAATCACTTATTTTGCATACGAATAATGTCTTTTTTTACACGGGTTTTCGTGGAACCAATTTCCGTGTAAAAACAGAATTGAGTTTATTTATTATAATATACTGAGTCAAAGTTTACGTTGTTATACCCTACAGTGTATTATTAATTATTAATTAAATAATTAAAACAAGTTTTGAAATAATTATTACAATTTGTTTACGATGTCCTTGCAAGAAGAGAGGCGCAAAATGGCTGCAGTGTTTACATCAGAAATACGGTTTCTTAATGTCTTTTAACATTATAAAATTTACATGTAATATATTTTTTGCATATTAGGCACTGAGTTTGACCACCCTTTTCTCTGCAAAGAAATTGTAGCTTCCATTCGGATTTAAAACTGCAGGCATTGTTTTGAGCAGCACTCATTTCAAAGTATCCCACTGTATTTATGAAATTCAGCAAGCTTATAATATGAACACCCAACAGGAAATGGCAGTCAATTAATGTTTAAATTTCATTTTAATGTTTAATTTTTTTTATTTATATTTAATATTAATTTTCCAGAATACAATGCATCAGTTCTGTTCACTTTGAAAACACTTTCAATAATGAGCCAATGTAATTTAAAAAACCCACTTATATTATGCATTTTTTATACATTCAATCACTATTCCTGAAATTCAATTTCCTGAAATACACCTGAGTCTAAATTATTTTTGTTGTTGTTGGCCACAGGTAACACTAACAACAGCAATAAAAAATAAGGACGTTTAGGTAGCTGGGCATTATTTGTCATTATAAAGGTCATTTGTTTTTAATTTTTGTAAATGTTACAATTCCGACTGGGTAGTCATAAATATATTTTTGCTTATATGTATCCAACAGCCAATGAGATGCAAAGAATCACTGAGAGAAATTATATATACTGACATTTACTTTCAGCTTGCCAATAATTATTTCCAAAAACTGATTTTCGTGAATGATGACGATGAATGATTATATGCGTTTTTTGTTTTGTAAAAGGGATACATGAAAGTTGCACCGACTTTGGCATTATTTTTTTTTAAAGTTTCAAGCATTCGTCAAGAAATATTTGACGTGCTCTCTTTTATTCTCTCAGTGCATATTCTTATCTGCAAAATCTAGAACATTCATGTGTTTGTGTGTAATTTTTCGATCAGCTTGCAATTAGGGTAACCATATTGCACTTTTTCAAAAAGTTGAACATTTCTATTGCAAGGTGCGGAAATATTTTTTAATAAAGTTTTAAAAACGCTTCAATATAAATACCCTATTATTATATTAACTTTGTCACGAAATGTGTAACGTATAGAAATAGAGACGGTAGATATAGAAAAGTATATATATTCTTGATCAGCGTGGCCTCCTGAGTCGATTTAGCCATGTCCGTCCGCCTGTCTGTCTGTTGAAATCACGATCACAGGAGAACCGGTGAAGATATCGTGATGAAATTTTACAGAAATATTGTTTTTTGTGGTGTGCAGGTTGGTATTGAAAATGGGCAACATCGGTCCACGACCACGCCTATTTTTTATCAGAAATGTGATATCAGCGTTCGTTTTTGAGTTATGACAACAAAATTTCATTTTTGAGTATAGAGTAGCATTATCCGTTAATATGCCAAATATGGTGATTCGCCCACTTTTAGGTTACACAGACAAAACATGGTTATATTGTTAATTATATAAACTTCCTGAATAAAACTGTAGATAACATCTTGTTTTCCAAAAAAACATTATTACATCAGAACTAAGTGCGGTCCGCCCACTTTTACACTACTTATACAGTATAGCATGAAAACAAGTTTATTACCACGGAAATAAAGTTTAAATTTGAACATAATAATAAAACAACTAAGGTAGTTATTTTGTTTTGAAAAAGGCGCCTACTATTTATACAGAGGTGTAGCTAGGTCTCATGGAGCCCAAGGCGGTTAATAAACTTAACCAACCCCAAAAATTCCTATTATTCAATAAGTCACTACTTGATTTCCACAACTGCCGCCCCCGACATTGTGCCACCCAGAGTGGACCGCCAGCCCCCCCCCCCCCTAGCTTCGCCACTTTTTTCAAAACTTTTAGGTGTAGGGTATCTAAGATCCGGCTAGGCCGAATATAGCCTTCTTAACCCATTAAATCCCAAGCAGTCCAATTTTGTGAATTCTGTTTTTGTGAAACAAAAAATTCTGAAATTTTGTGAAACTCTGTTCTTAAATGCAACTGAAATTAAGAGTCTTGGAGAAAAAAAAATATTTTCATTCAGAAGTTAGTTTTTAAAGCTGTCCTATAAATAGGACGATGGGGTTCGAGGTAATAAAATAAGACGACACATTTTTTACGGATACATTTTATTTCAGTATAAATATTGTAATTACATTTCGAATGCGTGTATGCAATGCTTACTCCGTGTGATAAGGCACAAAACAATCAGTGCACAATGTTTTGTCACATTTGGGTTTCTTTTTGCAGTTGTCTCCCTGACACCGCCTTTGCTTCTGTCTTTTCACCATATAATGACTCTTATTGTCATACCTGTAGGATTTAAAACATTTGCAGAGGTTCCCGAAGATGGTTTGGATATGCGGATGATATGAGGACAAAATTAATATTCCATTGAATACTTTTAGCTCACTTTCATTTAAATCAAAAGTTCAATAATTTCTTGAATTTGTTGCGTAATGTAACGTATCCTTCATGATAAACTCCAAAATATCAATGGAGAGAATATCTTCAAAAATCTCTAAAGCCGATTGTCCGCCTAATTGGTTGGATTTCCCTCCAAATTATGTTTATAGGAATTGGATTCATTTATGCATTTGGAATATGTAGGGTGACACTTACGCCAATGAAAACTTCTTTGCGCACGCAATTCCACTTCTGGCGATTAATTTTCATTGTTTTGTAGGCTATTTACTGTAGCAGAAAATTCAACCTGACCGGCTACATCTGTTATTGGTACAATATCCATTTTGTCATCGTTTCCTTCGTCTATATTGTTGACTTCAACGATAAGATCAGGAGGTAATACAGCTATTTCAATATGGTCCAAGTCCTCATCGCTTGAGTCCTCATCCTCTATTTCCATCAAATATTCTGCTATTTCTGAGATCGTCAAAGCCTTTTTATATTTCATATTTAAGGGTTACATAATCTACAGAGTACGAAAATCTTCAGCTTCGCGGCAAATTACATAAGTATAAACATTATTGATTTTGAGCTTACCCTCGAAATAATTTTCTACAATTAAAATTTAAATAAACGTTTTCAAATTAGGTAACACTATACACTGCAACTGTTGCTATTGAAAAGATTTTATAGTATTTATTACACGTGATCGCTCAAACACGACTACTTAAATCAAATTGCCAGATACCAGTATCTGGTATACCAGTATATAAATTGCCAGTATATGAAATGTCGTTTTTCTGAGCTTTTCCAATTCTTTATGCGGTACTCTGTTATCACAGTTCCAAAAATTTGATTCCCTTAGTTGATTCTCGTAGCAGACTTGAACAAGCATGCATTATTCCATGTGCACCAATATCGCCACCAGAACTATCTCATCTTCCCATTGTCATATTTATAGGACAGCACTTTTTAAAAGCACGTACAATCCATTCAAACTTTTAGATTATTAGGAAATCATAGTCTTTCATTACTTTATAATATTTTATACCTCTTGTAAACAAAATTTGTAAAATTTGATATTAATTATAGTAAAATATATACAATACCACAAGACAATAAAAGTTTATAGAAACCATAACTTCTTTAAGACATTTATTAAATATTACTTATTGATAAAAAAAATTTTTAAAACATTCTATACGCAAGAGAATTGATGTAAAATATGATATAATATATAAAATAGTATTATATTTACGTTATATCACAAGAAAAAATTAACCAAATATGGTGTCATATATATAGGACGATGGTGAGTAATGGGTTAATGGTTTTTTATTTAATATTATAATAAATAATAATTTAAAGTTAATAATTTAATTTTGAGCAACTTTACAGCAACTTTAAAATTTTTCTTTAAAATAATGTGACGCATATTCTTAAAAACTATTTTTATTAACGCTTTTTGGAATATGGCATCTAGTCAGAAACTCTAACCATTTTAACAAGCTCACCTTGTTTAGGCTTTAAAAAAATTTATGAAATCACGATGTTGCCGGCAACAAATGTTTCATGCAATCTCTCTACAAATATATACTCGTTGCGTTATAACTGGTATTTTTTAATGCAGATATAATTTCGTTTGCATTCTTTTTTTGTGCAGTAGAGAAAAAAATACCTATAAATCGGTATAGGTTTTATTGAAATTGAAAGTTATTATAGCCTTAACTATTAAAGCCTTTAACTAACTTTTGAAATGACACTTATACTGTAATTTAAGATACCATCATTTCAAAATGCATTTATACCGAAACTCCTGGCAAAAGTCAGTTTTTTAACCCGTAACGTAAGTTGATTAAATCGATGACTCGCAATAATTCTACAATTCACGAAATTAGAAGTTTTACACATTTTCATTAACAGTAATATAAACAGTCTACAAGAAATTAGAGCAACCCAGAAAGAAATTTGAAATAATGAAAAATGAGAAGATCTTAAAAGAATGTGAACTCAATATATCATATCAAAGATTACTAACACAACTTGAAGGAACTCAGATATTAGTCCTGTGGAGAGATTTTGAGCATTATTTAAACCTAACATTAACAAACTGACATTGTGAAAGAATTCAGACTAATGGATTAATTTAGAAGAGTATTATTTGAAGAATTATTTTAAGTTATTTAACAGTTTCCCTTATCGAATAAAATATACAGTATTTCGAAGTTTTATATAAAAAAATATTATTAATATGTATTGTTATAAGATATCAAAGAAAATTCTTTGCCGGAGAAAAGAATCGAGCCAAGCAAAGCTCCTGACCCTGACCCTGCCCCAAATTACTCAGGTCAGCTATTTTGTAACACTCGCGACGGTTGGCGAGTATGATGAAGTCCTGCATGCGACAAGGGAAATGCAAAAACCGGTTTTGTTTCCAAAGCCAATGTCTACTCGACACCGTTGACAAAGTCTTTGAACGTGTGTTGTACGAGAGACTGCTGCCGTTTGCGGAAGGCCTACATGGCTCAGTGACAACCAGTTCGATTTCCGAAGATGCGGCCTAACAACCGATGCCATTAACGTGTCTCTATAGCTAACGAGGCCATTCGAGGATCGATGTGGAAGGGAGGTACCAAGTACTGCGCGGTCGTCGCCCTCGATGTAAAGAACGCTTTTAATACGGCATCATGGACTCGCATCCTGCAAGCCTTCGGAGAAATGTCAGTACCACAGTACCTTCACCAGATAATCGGAAACTATTTACGTGATAGAACCTTTTTTACGACAGCCATGATGGGCCAAAATGGTATTCCACAACGGTCAGCGTGCCCCAAGGATTCGCCCTTGGTCCCATCTTGTGGAATGTGATGTACGGCGCACAGTGGACTAGAATTGCAGTTTTCGACTTAGTGGCGGTCAAAATTCTGTAACTTTTTCTCAGATTGAGGTATTTTAATGCGGTTTTTTGTAAATGAAAGAATAAACATGTATCTTTACGCTAATCTAAGTACGAAATATCTAGGTATTTTTTTTATATTTTTAAAAAATTTCGACACTTCAATCGCGTTCAATCAAAGTCGCGTCAGAAAAATAACGTTTTTATCTTACTTGTTTTTTTAATAATTTATTATTATTCATGCAATATTAAAAGCTTATTGTTTCAGTAAAACAATTGAAATGTTTGGTATACGCAATTTCAAAAAATATCACAATACTTAAAATTGTGTGCCTTCAGTATGAAAAAGAAACATAGTCGTATGTAAACATTGCTAAAACAAAAACACCAGGTATTTTATCATTTTTATGATGATTTATTTATAAAAATTTAAATATAGGAACCTTTTTACATAAATTATTAAATACTTTAAAACACAAATACAATTTACAATAATACATACTTATTTATTTTCAAAAAAATATTCGTCTGTGGGTCTCATTAGAAGTTCTTCAGCTTATTGTCGTCTTAATAAATTTTTTCTCAAAGACGAAATGTAAGGATCAAAAGAAATGAAGAGCATTCTAAATAAATCCTCACTGGTACCCTGACGTGAACACTTTCTTGTGTTGTGCTCTCTATAGTATCTATAGTCTTTGTTCTGTTTTTCTTGTGCTTCTTTCGATAAATCTTCAATGGGTAATATATAATGGTTAATTATGTCCTCCCCATGCATTAAAGCCTTATGAACTGTCGGTGACATAGTTCTCCATGGATACAACTGTCGAGTGGAGATCAGCAAGAAAAGACTAAGTAACAGATATAATGTTCATATTTTTTTTTTTTTTTTGCTTATGACGTCTCTATCATAAATTGTTTTCAACAATGATTCATGCAGACAGAAAACATCCCTCTTATATATTAGAACTTTGAATCGATGAGATGATATTAAGGCTACCGGAATTTTATTCGTCCTTCATATACCCTACACACGTTTACTTAAAAACTAGGCGTGGCAATGGTCTAATTTTTTTCCTTTACAATCTTAAATAGTCTGTGATTATAGACAATATTCGTGCCAAGTTTGATGAAGATATATCTATTCGTTGTCTTGTAATCGTGATTTCCACAGACAGACAGATCGACTCAGGAGGTGATGCTGATCAAGAATATATATACTTTTCTATACCTGACACGCCTCCTTTAATGCGTTACAAACGGAAGCACAAAGTGAATATACCCTCATCATTTCATGTGTAGGGTATAAAAACGATTGCTATATTAGAAACTTCACTATAATAAAATTAAATAATTCAGATAAGGAAATGAACCCTATTCCGCGAAAAAATCGATCAAAGAGTAAGAAAATACACCCCTTCCTAAAATCACAGGTACTCAGGAATATCCACAAAACAGGTAGGTAAAATTTTCAAACGAAAAAAAACGGGTCCGGCGGGTCATGTATGTTTGGGGCATTTGTTATAACACTTCATTGTTGCAAAAACAATAAACTCCAGGATAAGCATTTATAAGCGCTGAGACTTATAATCTCCCAAAGTTAAAATATATATAAAAATTAACCTGTTTTTCAAAAATTACCGAAAAATACTTAGATTCAAGGCACAAAGTTGTTGTTATATTTTTCCTATAAATGGCCTTTCAGAAACTAATTAATTCGTTTAGTTATGTTGACTACTTTTTTAGATATAGTCATTTGAATTTTGGAAAAAACTGAAATAATACAACTTTTTAGAGAATGGAAAAAAGGTTCATATTTGATCGCCCACCACGAAGGTTTCCGACCGAGATATTTTGGCTCATTTGGTATTGAACTATTATAAACAAAATTGCATACCAAATTTTTCAAAAACTCGGAGCGACTTTTTGGACGTTTGGCCGCGGTTTCGAAGCGATAGTCCCCTGTGCGACGGTGTGCTGAGGGTGTCGACTAACGATGATGTAAGAATCATTGGTTCTGCAGACGATATTGCGCTCGACATTGTAGCGAAACACATCCAGCAAATTGAAGAGTTTTTAGGATTAGAGCTAATTAATGTTACTATTCAATCGCGGTGAATGATTAAGTAAATGGGTGTGTTTGTAGATGACCGTCTATCGTTCAAGCAGCATGAAGAATACGTATGCAAGAAAGCGGCGGGCTGCCGCAAGCTGCTTTAGCGCGTATGCTGCCGAATGTGAGAGGTCCAAGGAACACCAAGCGGCAGCTATTGGCGAACGTGCTGACCTTAGTTCTAAATTACGCTGCACCGATCTAGGATGAAATATTGAAAACGCAAACTCAGGTCCCAGGTGGAAAGACAAAGACTTTGATAAGGAGACCTTCGAGGAAATAATCGCATCGTATAACCCGAAGCATCTATCAGCTGAACTACTCTCGGAACAGCTCACTTCAAGGATAACGGTCGCATGTGATGCATCGAAGCCTCGTCGAACAGTATGCTACTGGTGGAACGATAATATTCGTTCCCTAAGAGATAACTGCCTAAAAGCCATACGGCAAGTACAGAGGTCGAGGGGTAGACCAGAGATTCTGAATAAGTTTAAGAAATATAAATGCTCACGCAAAACCTTGAAGACCGCCATAAAATCAAGCAAGGAGTGCTTTAACCGCCTCTGCGAGGAAGCTGACGTTAATCCCTGGGGCACGGGATACAAGATAGTTATGAAAAAACTAAAGAGCCAAAGGACACAATAACCTATGTACGTGCTCAACAATGCTCCGAGAGATCATCGCGGCATTGTTCCCACAACGGTTAGTTTTGCTTCCTAAACAGAAACAAACCTGCAATGGAATCAAGCTCATACATTATGCATGATTGATGCTCTTGGTAAGGTTTTAGAGCATATTCTGCATGAACGACTACAGCAGCATGTAGATGAAAGAAATGGTTTGTCACCTCAACAACATGGATTTCGAAAGGGCCACTCAAGAGTAGATGCTATCCAAAGCGTGAAAAGTATAACCGAGAAAGCTATCGATGGTACCCGCTGGTTACATGGAACCAAAGAGTACTGTTTGGCTTGACGTAAAAATGCTTTCAATTCGACAAGCACTTTCAATAAGTGGAAAAGCATCATTGCAGCTCTGGGCCTCTTTACAACACCGATGTTGGTGTTAACCAACATAAAGTTACAGCTGGGGTTTCACAGGGTTCGGTTCTGGGGCCGCTATTATGGAACCTTATGTATGATGCTGTCTTGCGCATACCTGTTCAAAACTGCGTGAAGATAGCGGGCTATGCTGACGATGTTGCTTTCGTTATTGTATCCAAGCAGCTGAACCAGCTCCAATCGTTAACGACAGACGTGGTATCCGATGTAAAAACTTGACTAACTAGAAACAAATTGCAGCTAGGAACCCAGAAAACAGAGGCTGTGCTAATAACCAGCAGAGAGAAGCTAGAGTTCGTAGAGCTAAATATCGATGGAACCATCATTAGATCTGCTCCCGCAATTCTATATTTAGGTGTTATGCTGGATAGTAGATTGTCTTTCGCTACGCAAATCAACCTGGTATGCGGTAAGGCGATGACGATGCGGCCTTAGCCCCTATAATGTCTAACACATACGGGCCCAGTCAGAAGCGTAGGCCGCTGCTCACAAAGGTGGGCACATCGGTTTTCATGTATGCTGCACCGGTGTGGACTAATGCGCTTAAAACAAAAAAAACTTGAGGCAGCTAAACCGTGTGTTTAGATTATGCGCTCTACAGGTTTGCTGCGGTTTTCGAACCATTTCGAACGAAACACCGGGTATAATTGCAGGATTACCCCCTCCTGATTTGTTGACCCTTAAAAACCTGATTTTTCTTTTTGAACCGAAAAAATTAATATTATAAAACTCGCGATTCTGAACTATTAGGTGTAGGAATTAATAATGCGGATTTTTTGGCTTGAAAATGGCATTTATTTGATTCCTCGTGCTCTGATGCATATAACGCTAGTTACACCATCGCTATCTAAATCCGTATTACTTACCTGAACCGGGCATCAAAAATTTTTTTTAGCAAAAACCAAAAAATTTTAATGAGAACAATCAAAAATTTACAGAAAAATTAACATAAACGTATCAAAAATGGCATTAAGTTTTGGTGGAACTCGGAGAAACAATTTTTTCAGGCGAAAAAACAAATGTACCCCACATTTTTGTCATCGGACCTTTGTTCGTGACGTACATTTCAGATTTTTGCATCGTAGCTTCCCTTTCTTAATATATTTTGCTAAATGCCCAACGTTATCCAGGCGGAAGTCGCGCGGTGAAGTTTTTAGCACGCAAACCAGCATCATAGTTGAAATCTGGATCATTAGCACTGTCGTCAGCAAAAAAAATCGCCATCATCTTAACTTTCCGACTACGCAAATGAATTGGCAAATTTGGCAAGCTTCTCGTCTGTTCGAAAATCAGGAATTCTACGCGCCATTTCAAAATAACAAACATTCATATTTGGTCAATTTCGAACCTCGCGGTTCCGCAAAGGACCAACCGAACATTCGAAAAAATCCACCAAAGCAAAAACACATATTTTGTTTGAAATACTCACAATAACTTCTAGACACTATAACGATGACAGAAATATTTTTTTAAACTTCAGTTTATACGAATTTACCACCATAAGTATTGTTTGAAATTAACTCAAAATGCAAAAATTACTTTTCTCGAGGTTGAGTCGCTCTATTAACCAAACAGTTGTTAAATGAAGTTGGTTTCAACCAGCGACCCCCGCAAACTATATCGCTTGAATCAACAATCTTTACAAATTCGAAGCGGGAAGTTTGAAAAAAAATTCGCTTAACGAAGTTTTGATTTCGGTCGGTTGGTTCCTGACGGTACCTGTAGGATATTAAGGGTTAATAGCGGAAATTACGCAGCGCTTTCGTAAGAGGGCGGAAACCAGCAGAGGTTCACGAACTCGAAGAAATAACGAAGGTCACCTTCTCCAACTAGCAAGATCGGTGGAACAGGTCCAGCAAAGGTCGATGGATGTATGAACTTATACCCACGTAAAGTGTTGGGTTGAAAGACAGCACGGAGAGCTAAATTTTTATATGACACAGATGATAAGTGGTCACGGATGCCTCCACAGCTATTTGTGCAAATATGGTCACGATACCAGCTCAATATGTGGCTGGCGCTTCAGTACACACGAAGATGCGCACATCTTTTTGGAATGCGAGGCATTGCATTCAGACAAGAAAGGTGCACTGCTCCGAACATAACAGCAACATAACAGCAGTATTATCGGCAGTACGTCGTAAAGTTCAACGTTCAAGAAACAGACCGGATTACAAGAATCGTTTACTGGCGTTGAAATGTCTCCGGCGCGAGCTTAAAAAGAAGCGAAAGAGCAAATCAGGATGCTTCAAACGACTTTGTGGCGAAGCTGATATAAATCCTTTGGGACACGGCCCCAAGTCCCCACCCCCTTCTTGCCCTACATTACTAAAAAAAATAGTCGAACACCTGTTCTCACGGAAGCCAACAACACAGGTGAACATCCAAAGGGTTTTTAACATACATAGTATTCCTGCTATCAGCGAAGATGAACTCTTTAAAGCCTGCCGAAAAATTAAGGATAATGTCCCAGGACCAGACGGAATCCGAATAAAGGGCTTCAGACGAGGACGCCGAATAAAGGGCTTCAGACGAGGGCGCCATATAAAATGTTCTCAATATAGCATCATAAGAAATAAGCGGCAAAAGATGGCAGTGGAGAAGAATCGTTTATTGTGCTGTGGTGACGCTTAATGTAAGAAACGCTTTCCACTCAGCAGATTGGTCGGTGATAATGACGGCTTTAGCAAGAAAGGAAACGGTATTATCTTTCGCGACTGATAACCAGCTACTTATCCAGCAGGAAACTGACGTATGAAAGTAACGATGGGATAAAGTTATGCACTGACTCTGCAAGAGTGCCCCAAGTTTCAATACTGGGTCAATTACTTTTGAACATTATATATCATGAAGTTCTACGGCTAAAGCTTCAACCAGAAGTACAAATGATCGGCTTTGCAGATGACATCGTGGTCATTGCAGTTGCAAAAACAATACAACAGATAGAATCAGCTGTAAACACATCAATAAGGCAATTTCAGCAATGGTTGTAATCGGCCAATCTGCAATTGGCGGAGCACAAAACGTAGGCTGTCCTTATCACTGGTCGCAAAACCATCGAATAGTTAACTGTTCGGGTAGGAAGTCAGATAATCAGATCCAAGCAAGGAAGCCATAAATTATCTAGAAATCATGCTGGACAACCGCCTGGACTTCAAAAAACGTAGAATACCTTAGTCAAAAGATATTGTGACTACAGGCAGCGTTGTGAAGGATAATGACTAATATTGGACGCCCTGTATACTATAATAGTAGACTTCTGCTAGCGAACGTAGTTAGGTGAGTGCTATTATGCGCTGCTCCAGCTTGGGCAGAAGCATTAAAAACCCAGCACAATAGAAGGCAATTATGCCCCACTTATAGACTAAGCTCTCTTCGCACAATTAGAGCATATAAGTCAATATCGGATGAAGCAACCTGCGTCATAGCCGGAATGATCTTCGTGGATATTATGGTAAATGAAATGCTAAGAATTTACATTATAGTTCACCACTCTGTCCGGATCATGACGAAGACACAGAACACGCCATATTTAATTTTGTGCATTTCTTTGAATTAAGAGGTAATCTACCAACGCCTGAAAGTGTCGTCCATTATATGTTGCAGTAATAGGACAATTTGGGAATCATATGCGGAATAGTGAACAGCATCCAGGGAAAATTTCGCTTTGTGCGAATTAGGAGAGAAGAAGCTGTAAGTATGTAAAGCACTAATGTGTTAAACGCACCGAGATAGCATGACTGCTAACCGGCCTCTGTGAAGTAATACTTTACGGCAGTCTCGCAGAGGAGAGTGGTAGAAGTGCGAACAGGTTTAGCACGTAGGCACCGGAGCTGGTGAGTCGCTCATGCCAATGTCCGGTCCACTGGTATTCATGAGATTACACACCTCCAGCCGTCACAAAAAAAAAACAAAACACAGTTACACAGCTTATATTCGAAAAGCTATCGAGGCTCTCGTTGGTTATATGGTACAAAGGAGTACTTATAACATTGGATGTCAAGAGCGACTGCAAATACGTCGTTATCTCGTCAGGATATTAAGGAGTTTCCTAACGGACTGTGTTCTCCCCTATAGCACCGATGTTGTTATTAAGCATTATGAAGATACGGCTGGAGTTGCGCAGGGCTCGGTGCTTGGGCCACTTTTATGGAACCTGATGTATGATACAGTGTTACGCATCCCGGTCTCATGCTGCGTAAAGATAATTGGTTATGCGGATGATGTTGTTGTTGTTATTGTGGCTAAATATCTGCACCAGTTTCAAACTTTAGTGACCAGTGTGGTGAACACTATAAAAACCTGGCTAACGAAAAACTAACTGCATCTGGATACCAAAAAAACAGAAGTTGTGCTAATAACATGCAGGAAGAAACTAGAGTTTGTGTAGTTGAATATCGATTGAGAAGTAATACAATCTGCTCCACCCACTCGATATGTAGGTTTTATGCTTGACTGCAGATTGTCATTTGCCGCGCATATCGGAATGGTATGCGGCAAGGCAATCACGCTTATGCGGCCTTAGCCCGTATAATGGCTAACACATATGGGCCCAGTCAAAAGCACAGAGTTCTGTCAAAAGTAGTTACATCGATGGTGATGTATGTTGCTCCGGTGTGGGTTAATGCGTTAAACACCAAAAAGAACGTACCGCAATTAAACCGTGTCTTCCGATTATGTGCTCTGCGGCAGTTTTCGAACATTTCTGAACGAAGCAACGGGGATGATTGCGGGATTACCACCAGCAGATTTCTTGATCGCGGAAATCACGTCGCGATATCGTAAGCGAGTAGAAACCCGTAAAAGAGTAGCAGTCCAAGAACTCGAAGAAATAACGAGTGTCACCTCTCCAAGTGGTAAGATTGGTGGACCAACTCCCGCAAAGATCGGTGGACGCATTATGCCAGACGTGAAGCGCAGGGTTGAAAGGCGTCAAAGTGAACTGGATTTTTACTTGACGCATATGATAAGTTGTCACGGATGCTTTTGCAGGTCTTTGCGTGAGTATGCTCAGGATACGAGCACAATATGTGGGTGGTGCCAGTTCACACGAAGCTACGCACCACATCTTTTTAAGTGCGTGAAGTTAAATTCGTTTTTGAGCGAGTTAAATTCGAATTTAACTTAGCTAAGACACAAACCCAAGACACAGTCAAATATTTGTTTTGTATATTTCACACACTTCACCACTAGATTGGTTAGGAGAAGGGGGTCACTGGAAAGGAAGACCTCCGCGTGCATTCATGAAACAAGTGGCCACTGAAAGATACTCCACATAGGAGGAAACTATCAAAAAATTAGGAAGCCCTCTGTACCCGTTTTTTTTTAAATCGACTCTGAATATGCGACATTTTTGTATGGCCAGACTGGGTGGATGCAGTGGTCACTGGTCAGGAAGACCTCCGCGTGCGTTCATGAAACACATGGCCACTGAAAGATACTCTACATAGGAGGAAAATATCAAAAAACTAGGAACCCCTCTGTAACCGTTTTTTTTTAAATCGACTCTGAATATGCGACACTTGTGTATGGCCAGACTGGGTGGATGCATTGGCCATACAAAAATTGTGACGCGTCATTGGCTAGAAGGCGTAGTAAAAACCGCAAAATTCCATGTTACTGGTGGAAGGAACATATTCGTGGGTTAAGAACAGACTGTCTAAGGGCCAGGCGGCAACTTTAGCGTTCGAGAAGTAGCCCCGAATTTAGAACACGCCTAATAAAACTCAGAGCCCTACGATTTTCGGTACAGAGAGCTATTAAAGCGAGTTATGCTTCAGTCGAATGTGCGAAGAAGCTGATGTAAATCCATAGGAGACGGCCTACATGGTGCTAATGAAGAGCAAATTACGTGCCCTGTACTGCTTCGAAATATTATGTCTACCCGTTTTCACTACGTTCTGCGCATAGCGAATTACAATTACCGCCGGAATCCCAAATGTAGCGATTAGGGCACCAGTAGTCTCAAGGCCCAATATCTTTGCACAGAATTTCCAGCGATGAACGAATATTACCAGATACATGGAAGAGGCAGAAGCTAGATCAGATCCCTATAGGCAACAGGCCTCTTGGTGAACCATCATATTATCGTCCAATCTGCCTCTTGGACACGATGGGGAAAATATTGGAAATAATAATATGCAACCGACTTATCCCATTAACTAAGGGATCGAATTGGCAATTTGGATTTAGAGGAGCTAGATCCACAATTTATGCCATAAAAACAGTCGTTGATATTGCATCGGACGCTATTGCACAAAACCGCTGTAAAGGTGGTTCAAAGGAATACTGTGCGATCATTACATTGGACGTAATGAACGCCGCAAACTGGGAGCACATAAGAGCGCTTATAAAGAAGCGCTAATAACTAGCTACTTTCAAAACAGAAAGTAGATATTCTCTGTTGTCACAGAAATGTGGATAAAATGTCTAGAAAATATCCCATTATGTTTCTATAAAATATTCTCCACTGTAGTAAGTTTTGTTTATTACTTAAGAATTCTTTTGAACGAGACCCCCACCGAAGTTTTGGAAATCTACCCAGCAAAAATTTTTCAACATTTCGGAATACCTTAGTTTCACTCTTGATTCCATAATGCATTACCAAAATGTTAAAGTCGAATCTTCTACGAATTCTCCAGAATGCACAGAATGCAAAAACACCGAACTTGTTGTATGTTAAACTATGTCTGATTTTAATTGTGAAATATTCAGGCTTAATAGTCTTAAAATTTACTTAATCCTCTATAGAGGATACACGTGCAGGTGGTTAGCACACTGTGCGATTGCTGTTGTTTAGACCGTGGGAGGTAAGAAACCATTCCTACAATTTAGTTGATGTACTGCAGTTAAGTGCAGACTTCACTTGAGTTTGTCTATTTATGAATATTCGACACACTTTGATGTGTCTATCCATATTTTGAACACAAATTAATATGTCTATTTATACCGCCGCCTGAATACCACAGCAAAGGCACTTACATACAATAAAATTAGACTAGAGTATTAATACAATATGTTTATGAAACTTGATGGATTATGATAATGAAACTTGATGGTTTATGATATTATGGAAAAGTGGTCACGAAATCTTCTTCGACATTTGAGATCTTCGGCGGATTTCTTGGCATCGGTGTTGGACTCAAGTGCTGCTGTCTTACTCTAAAGATGTGCTTGACGACTATTACTATTGATAAAATTAATACGAGTGTAAGTGCTGCATATCCAACTGTGAAGTGGTGATAATTGTGTACCTTGATGTGATTGGAAAAGTTCACTAGATCTTGAGATTTCAGTATTTCTTGTAGGATAGAAAGTTCCTTTAGTTGAGTAGAATATTGTTCTTTTGTGATGTTTGAAGTTGTAGTTTCATTGAGTTTAAAAATTTCTGAGATGTTAAAGAGGCTGGTGTGGGTCGTTGTGCTGGTCAAAGTGGGAATATTCTGAAGGCCAATTAAAGTTAATACTTTGGTTCTGATAACGCATTCAGGCTACATAGTTAATATTCCTGAATCCTGTAAAACTATTTGTGAAACTTGTTTACCGCATATGACTGTGATTTGCATAGGTGTGTTCAGAGCAAACATCTACTGGTTTTTGACATTGAGCTTTATCCATATACATATATCTTGTGATTTTATTTAATTCATACAATATCCCTGATTCATTGTTGAACGAACTAACCCCCTTGATATATAGGGTGTGTGTGGACAAGGATATATGTCGTAGATATTGCTATATGTTGAAGTATTTCTCTCTATGTGAAGGATGGCCAAAGTTGAAAGTTGAGTTGAAAGTTTGATAGCGACAATTGTTCCATTCGCTATTATTGGTAATGTTTATCTGTAACTCCACCCTGAACTAAGTGCGTGAAGTTAAATACGTCGCGAACTTTAACAGAGTTCTGTTCTCTGTTAAGATCGCGACGTCGCGAACTTCAACAGAGCACTGTTAACTCCGCTGTTATTGACTTCTTAGCTGTGAGTGTACCAGGTGAGTATGCCGAGATGAGATCTAAGCCGTATGAAAAGTCACTGTCATAAATATTTGTGAATCAAAAATCAAAACAAAACCCAATTACCATTTTTTTTAAAAGAAATTTTGAAATTGGCCTTATATTATATATATATATGTATGTATATACATTGGCTGGTCAAGGTGTTCTCTAAAAGATGGCACCGTTCGTAAACCAGGCTAGTGCGTTGATGAAACCTTCAGTGGATGAAAGCCAATGCATGCAACCACTAACTGTGAGAAAATGGTTGAGACGGTTATAGCCGAAATTTTGTAAATCGCGTTTGAAGTTGGCCATATATTACATACACGGTGGCCGCTCAAGGAATTGTATACAATGTGCCACCTTTCGTAAACCAGGCTTAGTGCGTTGATGAAACCTTCAGTGGATGAAAGCCAATGCATGCAACCACTAACTGTGAGAAAATGGTTGAGACGGTTATAGCCGAAATTTTGTAAATCGCGTTTGAAGTTGGCCATATATTACATACACGGTGGCCGCTCAAGGAGTTGTATACAAGATGCCACCGTTCGTAAACCAGGCTTAGTGCGTTGATGAAACCTTTAGTGACTGAAAGCCAATGCATACAGCCACTAACTGTAGAAAAATGGTTGAGACGGTTATAGCCGAAATTTTGTAAATCGCGTTTGAAGTTGGCCATATATTACATACACGGTGGCCGCTCAAGGAATTGTATACAAGATGCCATATGTTACCGTGTTTAACTGATAGTAGTCTATGACATCAGTTTTATTATTTCTCCATAAAATTAGTTGGAATTTTCGATCTTCGGGATGGATGCAGATCTGTCGATACATTTTTTTCAATGTCTGATCTATAGATATATAATCGAAGATATCGAATCGATAGTTAATCGAAATCAAAGTAAAATTAAAAAGAGTTCGCTTTGTATGGTAGGGCCAGTATGTAGAATATCGTTAAGTGCAATGCCATTGGCTGTTTTACATGATGCATCCAATACCACCCTTAACTTGGTAGTACTACTGTCCAGTTTATTTTCACAATGATGAGAAATGAAATAACATGGTGGTGAAACTGCACTTAATGATATTTTTGACATATGACCTAATGATTCATATTCTGCAATGATTCTCCGTTTGGTATCTCCAAGGTTAACGATTCTTCACTGAAAGGAAGACGCACAATGAATCGACCATCGCCATTGAGTATTGTGTTTGTTTCATAATGGTTTCAGGTACCTAACCCTGAAAAGGTTAACCGTGCACAGGCAAGAATGTGGCGTCAGTGGCCAACGTTTGGTTACCCAGTGCACCTTCTCATACACTTCGTCAAACACTTTGTTCAACAAAAAACATACCTTGGACAAACGTTGTATACAGTTCGAGAGGTCACTGTATCAGCTACCTAACCCTGAAAAGGTTAACCGTGCACAGGCAAAGATGTGGCGTCAGTGGCCAACGTTTGGTTAGCCAGTGCACCTTCTCATACACTTCGACAAACACTTTGTTCAACAAAAAACATAACTTGGACAAACGTTGTATACAGTTCGGGTATGTTTTTTGTTGAACAAAATGTGTATGAAGAAGTGCTTCTGGAGGTACACTGGGTAACATTGGCCACTGACGCCACATTCTTGCCTGTGTACGGATGAATTTTTCAGGATTAGGTAGCTGATATATTGACTTTTCCAACAATATACAAACCGTTTTCAGATTATATGTTTTACTAAATGAATAAGTAAATCTGAATGACACCTTACCTTGGTAATTATGCACGAATTTAAATTCGTATTTTGGTTTGTGTCTGCTAAATTCGCGTCGGATTTACGAATTTAACTTCACGCACTTGATTTTATTTCTGTTGAGATGTAACCCCTAGAGTTACCCTTATTTCTTCCGATGCCTTCGATGGAGAGAGTGGAGCGTTCTGGACCTAGATTCAGTTGGTTCATCAACCGTTCTGTGACGAAACACTTTTTATGATCAGAATTCGTTCGTTCCAATATTAAATTTCACAAAATATACCAATTTTCATTTGATTTTTAATGTGGCCAGCATTTTCAGAATCGAAGAAGTTATTTGCAAATATATTATATAAAAAAAAGTTCAAACAAGGGCTAAGTATACAGAACATTATACAAAACCGTATTCCATATATCAATGCGATCGATTCTACTCAGCATTACCGACTTTACTGAATTTATTTTCTTAATAAAATTAAATACATACGTATTCACTAGTATATAAGCCTGTCTTCGCCAGGAAGATATTATTTTTTATTTATTTCGTAAAAACATTCTTTGATTTCTTTAATAGCCGGCCATGCAGAGCATCAGTGATATCTTCACCTTGATATCTGTTGAACAACGAACTCTTGAAAAAGCAACAGAAAGTTGTCCATCACTGAATACTGGCTTGTGCAAGTACACTCCAACTTTATCCAGCGTTTGGCCTGGCAAACCAGCGTTTAAGAAGGCAAGTTTGATGGGAAATCGTCTTCGACAAAATACGAAATGTATACTAGGATCGTTTAAATAAAAGCTGTACAACCTTCAAAAGATCCTATTAGAATATTGCAAATGATTAAATTTTTTGACAATCTTGTGACAACCAGGCGATTGCCATTACAAAGACCTTTCTTCGTGTTTAAATTCGTAAGTAGCATAATTATTGCCCCTATCTACAAGTTTAGTTTGTGGGCTGGCATTCCAGAGGGAGTTAAAATATTTAAAAATTCGAAAGTGCATGAAGTTAAATTCGCGTTAAATTAGGGTGATATCTTTTTGATGCGTGCACTCGTGGAACTTTGGCGTCAGAGGTCACCTAAACTTAGTCTATGCGCGATGCATATCAGACTAAACTTTGAATGCAAATTTCGATATATCCAAAATATAACTTCGATATATGCTATACATCGTTAAAAAGAGGACGCCGAGATCTTTCCAACGATATCGGTTTGATGCGTGCACTCGTGGAACTTTGGCGTCAGAGGTCACCTAAACTAAGTCTATGCGCGAATGTATAGCATATATCGAAGTTATATTTTGGATATATCGAAATTTGCATTCAAAATATAACTTTGATATATACACTTCAAACTTCAAAATAACTTCAAAATATACACTACCGGCCAAAGGTTTCGAAGCACCACTGCACTAAGTGCAATGCACTAAGTCAAGAAATTGGGTTTTTTTGTTTATTGCACTTGCCATACAAAATCGAGAAAAAGGGTTATAAAAAACCTCTTTCAGGTACTCAGGGTAATTTTTTTTTTATGGGGTAATTACTAAAGGTAATTATGAATAATTATTACCATCCTTTTTTTATCCTGGGTCAAGTATAAAAGGCTGACCTAGAATATTGACACCATTCTTTGTTCCTCAAGATCGACAAGAAATCGTGAAGATAGAGCAATGAAAATATCAAGCAGACGGAACAGAAGAAAAACGGCTCCAGAAATGGAAGCCAAGATGGATTACAGTCGATCAAACCCGGTGTCATTAACAACTGTAATAAGGCGGCTAGAGATGCTGGTCTTTGTGGAAGGATTGCTAAAGAAAAACCCTTACTTCGACCACGAAATAAAAAGAGAAGGCTTCAATGGACACTAACCTATAAGAAATGAACCGAAGAGGACTTAAAAAATGTTCTTTGGAACGACAAATCACAGTTCGAGCTGTTTGGGTCAAATCAAAGAATTTTCGTCAAACGTAGTGCCCAGAGAAGATGCTGCCGGAGTGTGTAATACCAACAGCGAAGCACGGCGGCGGTTCCATTATGGTCTGGGGATGCTTCTCAAGCCATGCAGTAGGCGATTTAATTCGAATCGATGGAATTATGCGAAAGGAGGAGTATAGAAAGATACTGCAGCATAATGCCATACCATCAGGCCTACGATTGATCGGCGAAGGTTTCGTGATGCAACAAGATAACGATCCCAAACACAGTTCCAAATTGTGCAGAGGCTATTTAGAGAACAAACAAACATCTGGAATATTAACAAATATGATTTGGCCTGCCCAGTCACCCGATCTCAATCCAATAGAGCTTCTATGGGTTGAGCTGGGCCAAAAGGTGCGAGAAAAAGCGACTACGTCAACAGAGAAAATGTGGAATGCATTGTTGGAATCATGGAACAATATACAACAGGAAACCATAAAGAAATTAATCGCCAGAATACAAAGAATTGTAGCAAAAGTTATTCAGTGCAAAGGGGGATTTTTTGATGAAAAATCAGTTTAGACGTTTCTGTAAAAATTTTGATAATAAAAATTATTCTAAAATATAACTTTAATGTAATTTGAAAGGAAATATAATAAACTTTAAAATTTACAATTAAACTTTTTATTTTTAAAAGCTTTGGATAACTATTGTTAAGATTTGTGGAAATTTCAAGGGTGCTTCGAAACTTTTGGTCGGTAGTGTACATTCGCGCATAGATTTAGTTTAGATGACCTCTATACATCGTTAAAATAGGACGCCGAGATCTTTCCAACGATATCGGTTTGATGCGTGCACTCGTAAAACTTTGGCGTCAAAGGTCACCTAAACTTACTCTATGCGCGATGCATATCAGACTAAACTTTGAATGCAAATTTCGATATATCCAAAATATAACTTCGATATATGCTATACACCGTTGAAAAGAGGACGTCGAGATCTTTCCAAAGATATCGGTTTGATGCGTGCACTCGAAGAACTTTGGCGTCAGAGGTCACCCAAACTTACTCTATGCGCGATGCATATCAGACTAAACTTTGAAAGCAAATTTCGATATATCCAAAATATAACTTCGATATATGCTATACACTGTTGAAAAGAGGACGTCGAGATCTTTCCAACGATATCGGTTTGATGCGTGCACTCGTGGAACTTTGGCGTCAAAGGTCACCTAAACTAAGTCTATGCGCGATGCATATCAGAGCAAACTTTGAATGAAAATTTCAATATATCCAAAATATAACTTCGATATATGCTATACATCGTTAAAAAGAGGACGCCAAGATCTTTCCAACGATATCGGTTTGATGCGTGCACTCGTGGAACTTTGGCGTCAGAGGTCACCTAAACTAAGTCTATGCGCGAATGTATAGCATATATCGAAGTTATATTTTGGATATATAGAAATTTGCATTCAAAATATAACTTCGATATATGCTATACATTCGCGCATAGACTTAGTTTAGGTGACCTCTGACGCCAAAGTTCCACGAGTGCACGCATCAAAAAGATATCATTGGAAAGATCTCGACGTCCTCTTTCCAACGATGTATAGCATATATCGAAGTTATATTTTGGATTGATCGAAATTTTCATTCGAAGTTTGTTCTCATATGCATCGCGCATAGACTATGTTTAGGTGACCTCTGACGCCAAAGTTCCACGAGTGCACGCATCAAACCGATATCGTTGGAAAGATCTCGACGTGCTCTTTTCAACGATGTATAGCATATATCGAAGTTATATTTTGGATATATCGAAATTTGCATTCAAAGTTTAGTCTGATATGCATCGCGCATAGACTAAGTTTAGGTGACCTCTGACGCCAAAGTTCTTCGAGTGCACGCATCAAACCGATATCGTTGGAAAGATCTCGACGTCATCTTTTCAACGATGTATAGCATATATCGAAGTTATATTTTGGATATATCGAAATTTGCATTCAAAGTTTAGTCTGATATGCATCGCGCATAGACTAAGTTTAGGTGACCTCTGACGCCAAAGTTCCACGAGTGCACGCATCAAACCGATATCGTTGGAAAGATCTCGGCGTGCTCTTTTTAACGATGTATAGCATATATCGAAGTTATATTTTGGATATATCGAAATTTGCATTCAAAGTTTAGTCTGATATGCATCGCGCATAGACTAAGTTTAGGTGACCTCTGACGCCAAAGTTCCACGAGTGCACGCATCAAACCGATATCGTTGGAAAGATCTCGGCGTGCTCTTTTTAACGATGTATAGCATATATCGAAGTTATATTTTGGATATATCGAAATTTGCATTCAAAGTTTAGTCTGATATGCATCGCGCATAGACTAAGTTTAGGTGACCTCTGACGCCAAAGTTCCACGAGTGCACGCATCAAACCGATATCGTTGGAAAGATCTCGGCGTGCTCTTTTTAACGATGTATAGCATATATCGAAGTTATATTTTGGATATATCGAAATTTGCATTCAAAGTTTAGTCTGATATGCATCGCGCATAGACTAAGTTTAGGTGACCTCTGACGCCAAAGTTCCACGAGTGCACGCATCAAACCGATATCGTTGGAAAGATCTCGGCGTGCTCTTTTTAACGATGTATAGCATATATCGAAGTTATATTTTGGATACATCGAAATTTGCATTCAAAGTTTAGTCTGATATGCATCGCGCATAGACTAAGTTTAGGTGACCTCTGACGCCAAAGTTCCACGAGTGCACGCATCAAACCGATATCGTTGGTAAGATCTCGACGTGCTCTTTTCAACGATGTATAGCATATATCGAAGTTATATTTTGGATATATCGAAATTTGCATTCAAAGTTTAGTCTGATATGCATCGCGCATAGACTAAGTTTAGGTGACCTCTGACGCCAAAGTTCCACGAGTGCACGCATCAAACCGATATCGTTGGAAAGATCTCGGCGTGCTCTTTTTAACGATGTATAGCATATATCGAAGTTATATTTTGGATATATCGAAATTTGCATTCAAAGTTTAGTCTGATATGCATCGCGCATAGACTAAGTTTAGGTGACCTCTGACGCCAAAGTTCCACGAGTGCACGCATCAAACCGATATCGTTGGTAAGATCTCGACGTCCTCTTTTCAACAGTGTATAGCATATATCGAAGTTATATTTTGGATATATCGAAATTTGCATTCAAAGTTTAGTCTGATATGCATCGCGCATAGAGTAAGTTTGGGTGACCTCTGACGCCAAAGTTCTTCGAGTGCACGCATCAAACCGATATCGTTGGAAAGATCTCGACGTCCTCTTTTCAACAGTGTATAGCATATATCGAAGTTATATTTTGGATATATCGAAATTTGCATTCAAAGTTTAGTCTGATATGCATCGCGCATAGAGTAAGTTTGGGTGACCTCTGACGCCAAAGTTCCACGAGTGCACGCATCAAAAAGATATCATTGGAAAGATCTCGACGTCCTCTTTCCAACGATGTATAGCATATATCGAAGTTATATTTTGGATTGATCGAAATTTTCATTCGAAGTTTGCTCTCATATGCATCACGCATAGACTAAGTTTAGGTGACCTCTGACGCCAAAGTTCCACGAGTGCACGCATCAAACCGATATCGTTGGAAAGATCTCGACGTCCTCTTTTCAACAGTGTATAGCATATATCGAAGTTATATTTTGGATATATCGAAATTTGCATTCAAAGTTTAGTCTGATATGCATCGCGCATAGAGTAAGTTTGGGTGACCTCTGACGCCAAAGTTCTTCGAGTGCACGCATCAAACCGATATCGTTGGAAAGATCTCGACGTCCTCTTTTCAACAGTGTATAGCATATATCGAAGTTATATTTTGGATATATCGAAATTTGCATTCAAAGTTTAGTCTGATATGCATCGCGCATAGAGTAAGTTTGGGTGACCTCTGAAGCCAAAGTTCTTCGAGTGCACGCATCAAACCGATATCGTTGGAAAGATCTCGACGTCCTCTTTTCAACAGTGTATAGCATATAGTGAAGTTATATTTGGGATATATCGAAATTTTCATTCAAAGTTTAGTCTGATATGCATCGCGCATAGAGTAAGTTTAGGTGACCTCTGACCCCAAAGTTCTACGAGTGCACGCATCAAACCGATATCGTTGGAAAGATCTCGACGTCCTCTTTTCAACAGTGTATAGCATATATCGAAGGTATATTTTGGATATATCGAAATTTGCATTCAAAGTTTAGTCTGATATGCATCGCGCATAGAGTAAATTTGGGTGATCTCTGACGCCAAAGTTCTACGAGTGCACGCATCAAACCGATTTTATTTGGAAGCACTCGACGTCCTCTTTTCAACGATGTATAGCATATATCGAAGTTATATTTCGGATTGATCGAAATTTGCATTCAAAGTTTGCTCTGATATGAACAAAGCATTTTTGGTAAGGCCAACTTCAAATGACCATGGTGACCAAATCCTTCCGAGTGCACTAAAAGTTTTTGCTGATTCTGAAACGTATTGGAGTAGGCTATCGAGCCTTATATTTCACTTGGTCAAGTTATGTTTTTCGTTGAACAAAATTTTTCGCTGAAAAATCATGGAAATAGCACAATTGCACTGGGTAAGGCCAACTTCATATGACCATGGTGACCAAATCCTTTCGAGTGCACTAAAAGTTTTTGCTGATTCTGAAAGGTATTGGAGTAGGCTATCGAGCCTTATACTCCACTTGGTCAAGTTATGTTTCTCGTTGAAAAGTTTTTCCCTAAAAAATCATGAAAAATTGCACTGGGTAAGGCCAACTTCAAATGACCATGGTGACCAAATCCTTCCGAGTGCACTAAAAGTTTTTGCTGATTCTGAAAGGTATTGGAGTAGGCTATCGAACCTTATATTCCACTTGGCCAAGTTATGTTTTTTGTTGAACAAAACTTATCGCTGAATATTGGGGAAGAAGTTTCACCGTCTGAGACACCTCATTTCCACAAATGTAAAAATTTTTTCAAAAGTAGGCGTAATCTTTGAAGTACATATATATATTATTCCCTTGAAATATGTATATTTGCTGCTCAAAATATATATTTCGTTGAACAAAAGAGCGCTACTATTGAAGTCATTACTTTGGAATGAGTACAAAATACAAATTCGTATTCGTGTTTAGGGTTTAGATCTTTGCTGAGTTATCGTCGCATTTACGAATTTATCTTCACGCACTTCACAGTTCTAAGGTTCTCAAAACTGATGCTCTTGGCACATGTAATAGAAGTAGTCTTGCATGATATCGCTCACCTTCCTATACACTTACTGTGTACATTCGTCCTATGACTCTCTCACTGACCCTTTTTCTCTCTACCTAACCATTCTGTTTTTGGAAAGAGAATTGATCCGGGATTTCAACTGAAACACAGAAACATTGAATTTTTGATGTTCATTTTCTAAACAACTAAACACAACACCACAAAAATAGTCATAAGCAAAACAAAGTCAATGAAATTAAACTATTATGAAAAATTATTAAATTTTTAAATTATAAAATTTTCATAATAGAATTTGACAAATTAATCAGGAAAAAAAAACAACTTCCTCCCAGTCGGATTTTCTGCAAAAAAATGGCGAAGCCGTATGGATTTTTGAAATCAAGATTAGAGGCCCAGGAACATCTGTGAAATTTCAGGTTTCTAAGCAGGGTTCGGAAAACGTTTCTTTTTTATATCGCTCAATTTATATCCCTCACTGAAGATAAGAATATTTCCATCCTCACTGATAAATATCTTTTTTCATCTTCGTTCAAAAAAATACATATCGCTCACGTTCAAAATAATTTCGATCTTCCAACAAAACTATCACTTGGGATGAAAAAAAATCTTATCTTCAAATATTTCGATCCCTCAAGTTGAAAAAACTGCGTTTGTTGACGAATAGCGATCACAGAAGATGAAAAAACTTCGGCTTTCGTACCAAAACGATCTTTGGTGATGAAAAAAAGGCTGCGCAGGCAAAGAATCGATCTTTGAAGATGAAAATAATTTCGACGCAGGATCGAAAAAAGCAGCGGAGCAGAGTTGAATAGCATGTGTTTTGTTGGTGTTTTGATGGTTCGCTTCGCGGCAGAGACAATTGCTTGAAAATGAAGTTTTGTTTGTGTTCCGTATGAATATGTTTTTGTTGGATTTGGTATGCGATGATTAAAAATTAATTTTGCATGGTGTGGACTGTGAGGGAAAGCTGTAGAAGTAAATACGTAAAATATTAATATTTTAAAATATTAATAAGTAAATTGTTTTCTACCATAAGTAATTCTAATATATTTTATACATATTTCTGTTACAAATTTTTATTATGAATTATGTATGTCTTAAGTAATGTATTAGAAAAACAATAATTGCTTCTCGATTGAAAGCACTCATTGTGACGCGTTACATTCATCAATTATTATTCGACGGACATTTGAAACATGAATTCAAACACTTCTTCCTTTATAAAATTTGTTACCTGTTGCTACCAATCCTTTTTCATTCCAAAAGTAATTATTTTCAAGGCCGATATACAAATTTGCCTTCCATTCATACATGTAAATATGTATTCAAATGCCTACCTGCAAAATTTATTGCATATATTCGTAACGAGCTCGCAGAAAGGGTTAACCATTTCCAGCAAAACTTCAATCAATGTTTTTCTAATACATTACTTAAATCATACATAATTAAAATTTGTAATAGGAATATGTATAAAATATATTAGAATTACTTATTAAAAAAAACAAATTTACTTATTAATATTTTTACATATTAATATTTAACGTATTTACTTCTACAAATCCAACAAAAACATATTCAAACATAGTCTCTGCCGTGAAGCAAACCATCCAAACACCAACAAAACCCATGCTGTTCAACTCTGTTCCGCTGCTTTTTTCGATCCCTGCGTCGAAATTATTTTCATCTTCAAAGATCGATTCTTTGCCTGCGCAGCCTTTTTTTCATCACCGAAGATCGTTTTGGTACGAAAGCCGAAGTTTTCTCATCTTCTGCGATCGCTACTCGTCAACAAACGCAGTTTTTTCAACTTGAGGGATCGAAATATTTGAAGATAAGAATTTTTTTCATCCCAAGTGATAGTTTTGTTGGAAGATCGAAATTATTTTGAACGTGAGCGATATGTATTTTTTTGAACGAAGATGAAAAAATAAAAATCGCTCATGAGTCAAAACAGATTTTCATCTTTTGTGATCGTTTTTTTGTGAGGGATATAAAAAAAGTTGTTCGTTTGAGGGATATATTCCGAACCCTGTTTCTAAGTGATGTGGTAGTAAAAAAAACCCCGGACATATTTTACTAACAGACAGGCACACGACTCAGGGATTTTATATACATATATATATATATAGATACGAGTATCGCAGAATTGAAAGGATTTAATTTAAACGGAAAGAATATTTTTAATTATTTATTTTAATTTAACTAAATAATTTAAAATAACTTTAAAAATTTTTATACATTATTAATAATTTAAAATAAAAATAATCTAAAATTAAACAATAAATAATAATATTATTCATTGCGCTTTCCATTGCTATACCGTACATTACAATTTCCTGGTGGGACATTTCGAGCTGGTCGATTTGTATTTTCTGTCCATGGTTTTAGCAAGAACTTCACTTGAGTGTATTTGAGACAATAAGTGTATATATTGCATATGCGTGAGGAGTGTTTGATGTTTGTGAAGATTTGTGCCATTTTTGAGTCCTTAGAAGTCGTGTGAAATGAGGTCGTTTGCTCGTGCAAAATTACTTAATGTCGTACGTATTATTGTTATGAAGTGCTCATGATTGTAAACTCGAAATGGAGTTTTCTACTTTATGAACGCAACAGAGCAGAATAGCATTGGGATCGTATATTTCAAGCTAATGTTTTAAGAATTAATTTTTAAATCCCAACCAGATTAAATTTCTAAGAAACTGAAAAATCCGGACCTCTTATTTGAAAAGAAACCCCTTGAATTTTAAACTCGGTGAATTGAAAACATTAAGAAAACTGGACCCTAAAATCTTGTCTCCAAACCAAATTTGACATGGGAAGTCGGAAACTCGTTCCAAAATACATCATCTTTCTACCCTGTCGGAATAACAAATAAACACAAAGAAACTAAAATCTGCGGTAAATGTGACCCTTCGGAATCGTTCTCTAAACTCCTTATTAAAACAAATATCTACTCACCACTGTTATAGGATAGAATGGATTGATGATAGTGAAGAGAAGTATATGATTAGGGCGAGTCGTCTCTGGGCGCTTTCTTCGTAGATCATCATTGGATTTATTTAACAGAGCCTGTTGTTGGTTTTGCTGTTGTATTGCCTGTAACGAAGTTACATAAAATCAAGTTATCCAAATCTGTTGATAATTTTAATTCTCGTATGAATCCATGAAATAGATCCAAGGTGAATATATAAATAATTCATGTAATTTAATTTAGATCGATAGGAAATTATATAAATACAAACAAAAATTAAAGCAAAGAATTCAAAAAGGTTTCCATTCGATTGCAAATAAATGAAAATAACGAAAGAAAAACCAGTAAGTATGTTATATTCGGCTTGGCCGAATATTAGATTCGGCCATACCTAAAAGTTTTGAAAAGAATTAATTGAACGAAATACGTAGTTGTATTTATTTAAACTTTTACTTTATTTGGATTTTTGCAGAATAATAACATAGAGTGAAATACAAACTGAAACTAGAGGAAATATGAAGTGCGTGAAGTTAAATTCGCGTTTTTGATAGTTAAATTCGTAAATAGCGAAGACACAAACCACAAACACGAATTTCAAATTCGTGTTTTTCACAAATGCGTTGTTCACACCAGAGCAAACTTTGAATGAAAATTTCGATACATCCAAAATATAACTTCGATATATGCTATACGTCAAAGAGGACGTCGAGATCTTTCCAACGATATCGGTTTGATGCGTGCACTCGAAGAACTTTGGCGTCAGAGGTCACCCAAACTTACTCTATGCGCGATGCATATCAGACTAAACTTTGAAAGCAAATTTCGATATATCCAAAATATAACTTCGATATATGTATGCTATACACTGTTGAAAAGAGGACGTCGAGATCTTTCCAACGATATCGGTTTGATGCGTGCACTCGTGGAACTTTGGCGTCAGAGGTCACCTAAACTAAGTCTATGCACGATGCATATCAGAGTTTGCTCTAATGCTAAAGGCAGGCATCCACCAAAAATTCAGCACGCGAACTGTTCGCGTTACGAGTTACCAAAATACGAGTGCATGCATGAAAGGTGCATGTTGCTTTTTGTTTTGTTTTTCGGTGGATACAACCAAATTCTTGAATTTCTGTTCGTGTTCTGTTTGCGATCTGCTTTTCTGCTATCCATTTGAAATGGAAAGCAAACGAACAACCGGCGAACAAATCAGTGCGATTTTGTTGGTATTGAATAATGGAGTAGGCAAATCAGCGCAAACTTGCACGTCTTCTTCTTCTCCAAATTCTTCTGAATTTGGTCAAACAACGAAATTTCAGAATGCGTACAGAAATGGGAAGCAAACGAACAGTCGAAGAGTAGAACGCGTGCAGAGCGCGAACAGTACGCCAAGTATACTAACTAAAATGTGCGCGAACATCACACATTTTATAGACGTGCAAATGATTTTAGTGGATATGACACACAAGCAAAGTTCGCGTTCAGAACACGCTCAGTTCACGTTCATTTGCTCTTCCGTATCCACCAAGCTCGCTGTCAGAACGCGCTCAATTCGCGTGCCTTGGTGGATGCGCACCTTCATATGCATCACGCATAGACGAAGTTTAGGTGACCTCTGACGTCAAAGTTCTACGAGTGCACGCATCAAACCAACATCGTTGGAAAGATCTCGACGTCCTCTTTTCAACGATGTATAGCATATATTGTAGTTATATTTTGGATATATCGAAATTTTCATTCAAAATTTGCTTGGATGTGCACCACGCATAGACGAAGTTTGGGTGACCTCTGACGCCAAAGTTCTACGAGTGCACGCATCAAACCAATCGATATCGTTGGAAAGATCTCGACGTCCTCTTTTCAACGATGTATAGCATATATTGATGTTATATTTTGGATATGTCGAAATTTGCATTCAAAGTTTGCTCTGATATGCATCGCACATAGACTAAGTTTAGGTGACCTCTGACGCCAAAGTTCTACGAGTGCACGCATCAAACCGACATCGTTGGAAAGATCTCGACGTCCTCTTTTCAACGATGTATAGCATATATTGTAGTTATATTTTGGATATATCGAATTTTTCATTCAAAGTTTGCTCTGATGTAACAACGCATTTGTGAAAAACACGAATTTGAAATTCGTGGTTTGTGTCTTCGCTATTTAGGAATTTAACTATCAAAAACGCGAATTTAACTTCCCGCACTTGGAAATATGTGGTTATAATGAAAGCTTTACATCACATTTAATCACAGACGGGTATAAATACAGTAGCGTAGCTGGAATGGATCGGGGATGGCGGTCCGCCCCGGCCGGCACAATGTCGGGGGCTGCAGTTTTGGAAATTGTATTGAATTATTGAATTCTAGGAATTTTTGTTCGCTGCAAGTTGATTATCCGTCCCGGGCTCCATGAATCCTAGCTACGCCACTGTATAAACAGTAGGTGTGGTCGTTGCCTGTTTTCAAAACAAAATAACTAGCTTAATAGTTTTATTATTGTGTTCAAATTTAGACTTTACTTCCGTGGTAATAAATTCGTTTTCATGAGCTATCTGTGTAAGTAGCGTAAAAGTGGTCGGATCGCAACCTGTTTTGCTGTAATAATGTTTTTTTGCAAAATAAGTTGTTATGTACAGTTTTATTCAGGAAGTTTATATATTTAACAATATATAATAGGTGTAGGAATTAATAATGAGGATTAGATAACAGATGGGCGTAACTAGCGTTATGTGCATCAGAGCACGAGGAATCAAATAAATGCCATTTTCAAGCCAAAAAATCCGCATTATTAATTCCTACACCTAATATTTAAGACCCTCTTTTGCCTGTGTAACCTAAAAGTGGGCGGATCACGTCTGGCATATTAAAGGATAACGCTACTGTATACCATGAAATGATTTGTTGTCATAACTCCAAAACGAACGCTGATATCACATTTCTAATAAAAAATAGGCGTGTTCGTTGACCTATTTTGCCTATTTTCAATACCAACCTGCACACCATAAGAAACAATATTTCTGCAATATTTCAATGTGATATCTTCACCGGTTCTCCTGTGATCGTGATTTCAACAGCTAGACGCACGGACATGGCTAAATCGACTCAGGAGATGATGCTGATATAGAATATATATACTTTTCAACATCTATCTTCTCTATTTCCATGCCTTACACATTTCGTTACCCTTAACCCTAAGGTGTAGGGTATAGAAATGCATATGGTATTTTTAAAGAAAATGCCCCAATGTCTGCCCAAATTACCTCCATATAATATTTAAAGATTCTATTACGACCTACATATTTGCTATTTATTATAATTTTGTTGACCTCCTGATTTAGTTTCGTTGCTTTTGCAATGATTTCGACAAGCGAATTTTTTATTCTCTTATTGGGTTGGCTAGAAAGTAATTTCTGTTTTCACAATAGATGGCGTTATGTTCGTTTTGTCATTCTTCTGTCAATCATATTTTTTTTGTTTTGAGAATTGACAGTTGACACTTTCTTATTGCTAGTAAACCCAAGAATGATAGAATACAAGATTACGCAAATCAGGTTTCAAAAAAGCTTCGTTCTGCGCATCTACGTCATCATAGTTTTCCAATATGCCGAAATCTCAAATTAATGTGCGATTAGCATGTAAAAGTGTAAGCTTTTGCGTTAAATATTAAATATTATTATAATTGCTCGGGTTTAGTTGAACTATTCCGAAAAATTGTGTAAAGTGAATATATTTGCGTAGTTAAGAGTACTTGAAAATGTACAGCGGCATCATATTGCTTAGCAATTGCAGCAACAAAATACAATAATCACATACTTTTACCTTTGTGAATCCAAATAAAGTTATGTAGATTAAATTTGATTTAAAATTGGTTTTTATTTTTTCATTTCATCACTATAATTTTATTTATAATAATAATAATAATATTTAGGCAATTTACAGTTTACCCTCTTAAGTTATGAGATACTAAGTTATGACTTCGAACTGTGACCAGTCGCTTTATAAAGTGTTATAAATTTTCCTAATACATACCTGCGAGTGTTGTAATCGTACTAACATAGATTTTCATACAAAACAACAAAAAATTTTCTTACGACAGTCATAAATTGTTTTCAGTTATGACAACTTATAAATTATCTAATTTATATTAGCTTATATTAATTTCAAATATTAAATTTATTTAAAGAAAATCAAAAGAGCTATGTAATAGTGTTACATAGTTTCCGTTTCCTTTTGTGTGCATTATCTTCAAGTTCTTTATTCAGTTGTCTGATTTTGAAGAACGTTCTGGCCCGGAAAAACAGTTGTTCAACCTTTATGTGGCAATTGACATCGGAAGCTTGCTCAATATGATTTTTTACAAAGTCATTTATAATGAGCAAACCATCTCCATTAATTGCTATAAATATTTTTTCTACGCGCTAACATAACTCATCATCTCTGCCGTTGGCTTCGACAGGCCGCCTTCACTCAAATGATTAACCAGGTGTATGATGTGTCTTCTTGTTTGTTAACAGCTACATATATGCGGTAAATCATTGCGTAGTTTGTGGCATATATATCCAGCAAAGTTTTCAATACCATCATACTCTAGGTCTTCTATTTCGCGTTCAGATTCATCGTCGCAATCGCGAGCGAAAGTTCTTAATATTACACCTAAATATAATAAAATACGATTATTTTGGGTCACCAAAGCAAATTCCTGTGAGAGATGGCAGATGCGTCCAAGAATGTAATTTCTCAAGCGGAAATTATTATTATTACTATGCAATTCTTATTTTGCAGTATCGCAATGGGAATGCAATTCATGCAAGCAAACACAAATATGAACTATCTTGACGTCACGCGCTGGAATGACGGTTGTCAAAATTTTTGACTGCGAATAACGGACCTGCGCATTGCGCAATCTTGTATTCTATTATTCTTGTAGTAAACCGTATTTTGGACCACGTTTGTCCAAGTTATGTTTTCTGTTGAACAAAATGTGTATGAGAAGTGCTTCTGGAGATTACATATATTACGTTTTCAGATTACATATATGTTTTACTAAACGATTAAGCAGGGTTCGGAATATATCCCTCAAACGAACAACTTTTTTTATATCCCTCACAAAAAAACGATCTCAAAAGATGAAAATCTGTTTTGACTCATGAAGATGAAAAAACTTCAGTTTCAAACATAGTCTCTGCCGCGAAGCAAACCATCCAAACACCAACAAAACCCATGCTGTTTAACTCTATTCCGCTGCTTTTTTCGATCCCTGCGTCGAAATTATTTTCATCTTCAAAGATCGATTCTTTGCCTGCGCAGCCTTTTTTTCATCACCGAAGATCGTTTTGGTACGAAAGCCGAAGTTTTCTCATCTTCTGCGATCGCTATTCGTCAACAAACGCAGTTTTTTCAACTTGAGGGATCGAAATATTTGAAGATAAGAATTTTTTTCATCCCAAGTGATAGTTTTGTTGGAAGATCGAAATTATTTTGAACGTGAGCGATATGTATTTTTTTGAACGAAGATGAAAAAAGATATTTATCAATGAAGATGGAAATATTGTTATCTTCAGTGAGGGATATAAATTGAGCGATATAAAAAAGAAACGTTTTTCGAACCCTGCGATTAAGTAAATCTGAATGACACCTTACCTTGGCACTGCTAATTATGCACGAATTTAAATTCGTATTTTGGTTTGTGTCTTTGCTAAATTCGCGTCGGACTTACGAATTTAACTTCACGCACTTA
>OX451346.1:18090120-18206316 GCA_949629155.1 Myopa testacea
CCTGAAGTTGTGAGCAGAAGTGCGTGAAGTTAAATACGAATTTAAGCGTGAATTTAAATACGTATTTAACTTGTGCGATAAATTTAATAAAATAAATCGCATGATACTTTTTATAATATATACTACACGTTAAATGTCTTCATTTTCAAAAACAAATTAAAAATATTCAGAAGCAGCAACTTAGTAACTACTGCATACCATCGGAAAGGTATTTTCAATAGCTATCCAACGCAAAAGGTTTCATCCTGACACAAGTAAAAACTGGCCCCAGTGACCAATTGAACATACCAGTACTTGGTACCAAAAAGTCCGAATTTTCAAAAATAAATTAAAGGTAATCGAAAACAGCAACTTAGTAAGTCCGGCATACCATCGGAAAGGTATTTCCAATAGCTATCCAATGCAAAAGGTTTCATCCTGACACAAGTAAAAACTGGCCCCAGTGACCAATTGAACATACCAGTACTTGGTACCAAAAAGTCCGAATTTTCAAAAATAAATTAAAGGTAATTGAAAACAGCAACTTAGTAAGTCCGGCATACCATCGGAAAGGTATTTCCAATAGCTATCCAATGCAAAAGGTTTCATCCTGACACAAGTAAAAACTGACCGCCAGTGACCACTTGAACATACCAGTACCTGGTACCAGAAAATCCGAATTTTCAAAAATAAATTAAAGGTAATCGAAAACAGCAACTTAGTAAGTCCGGCATACCATCGGAAAGGTATTTCCAATAGCTATCCAATGCAAAAGGTTTCATCCTGACACAAGTAAAAACTGGCCCCAGTGACCAATTGAACATACCAGTACTTGGTACCAAAAAGTCCGAATTTTCAAAAATAAATTAAAGGTAATCGAAAACAGCAACTTAGTAAGTCCGGCATACCATCGGAAAGGTATTTCCAATAGCTATCCAATGCAAAAGGTTTCATTCTGACACAAGTAAAAACTGACCGCCAGTGACCACTTGAACATACCAGTACTTGGTACCAAAAAGTCCGAATTTTCAAAAATACATTAAAGTTTCAAAAATACAGTTTTAATAAAACGCTCTCAAATTGTCTGCTTATTTCGTTCAAATCCTATGCAAATTCTTGTGATTATTTCAATATCGAGCAGACAATTTCTATAAGGAAGTCGTACATACATCTTTAGAATTGTTTCTTAATTGAATTCGTATTTATTATTGGGCATCAAATTTTGGACATTAACCTGATTTGAAACATAAGAGTGACTAAACTATATGACTCATAGGAGAAGAGCTGAACCGGTAAATTTAAAGTATGATGTAATTGTTCTCTATTCTTTTGAGTTACTCAACAATCTTTCGCCGCGAACGTCGACTTCAAACCCATTAACCTCTTTCTTATCCTACAGCTTTAATTAGTGGCAGTAAATAAATAGTGTATCAGTGATCATCATCGATTATCAATTAATCTTCGTCTTTCTGTACATAGAAAAAGCTATGTACAGCAAGTTCCATAAATCCACTTGACCCTTTCAATCCACCATCGAGTACAAAACGAAAAAACGACCGCCCTAAAATACAAAGCATACACATAGTTTGGTATTGCGCTCAGACAAGTTATAGAACATCTAAGCGATCTGCCGTCATAGACGTTCAATTCACAATCACACAATACACATCAACAGCAGCAAGTGAGCTGAGCCACACGCACCGCACGTCAAAAAAATTTGACATAAAAGCCGATCAACTACCACCCACAAATTTCATGGCTTGTTCTAAAGAGACGCAACCAATATTTCCTAAAATTTATTAAATGCGCTCGAAAGAATTTTGCACAATTCGAAGTTTATTAATAAAACATAAAATTTAAATTGTATGTCTAACGTTCGGTGCGTTGGCAGCAACGCATCCATGACATACCACAACAATCTGAGAACAGTGAGGCAGCCGCCGATTCGCCCCAAACAAAATTTAAGTGAATGTTGTTTTATTTATTGACTAAATTCTTGGATTTGAGACTCGCTCTTACTAACATTTTGCTACGGGCAGTATTTCGTTGTTGGCTTTGTTCACGAAGATTTGTCTCGATGCGTAAAAGTCGCGGGACGGTGGATCCTCAAACCTACCACTTGACTTTTAATATACACAATACACAGAGGCAGATACACGAATACATGCACATGTACAAATATGTATGTACATGTGTGGCAACTATGTACCGAGTAGATTCCCGCACTTATGTAATATTGCTCCGTTTGTGGTTTCTTTCAGAACTGACACCATTTCAAAATGTTGAATTACAATTGTTGAATCGGTTACTTACAAATCGGACAAAATTATTAGTTCTTTTGTTACAATATACGAGTAACTATTCCGATATACTAATTCCTTCCTTCTGGTTTTCGAATTAATCTGGATCAATTTTTAAAAAGAATGCATTATTCTTCTTCGGTTCGAAAAAGAAATACATATATATTTTAAAGAATATTAGTTTTTGAATATAGCAGTCGCTGAACTCAATTATTCCAAACCCTGTAAGCAGAGTCTGCTGTATACCCAATAACTAAATTGAGCAATTTATCATTTAAATGGCAATTCCAATGGATTGAATTAAATTTAATTTCCTAAACATATCTAGAATAATACAGATGGTCTTTATTTAAATATATTTATTTATAACCCCAGCTTTTAAATGATTAGCATAAAGTAAATTATTGAGAAATTTTTTGTTTTTGAAAATGTGTTTTTTGAAAAATTAAAGAAAAGGACAAACATTTTTCTTTAAAATAACCGCCATCGTCTACTTGCAATCAATCATGTTCTTGTCCATCACACATTTTTCGAAAATAGAAATTTAAACAACACTTATACAGATTTCAGCACCAATTTGAATGCGCTGATTTTCAATTTCGACAGTCAATATTTTTTTTCTTCTTGTTGGGAGAAAATGTGGGAATTCTTGCTTTTTAATTGAGCATCAACAAAATTGACAGCAACATGTTTCGGTTTTTTCAAAACATAATCTTAATTTAGGGAAGGTTTTTTTTAATGAATTTAATTAAAGGTAACCATGAAACAATTAGTAAATCCAACGAGATATGGAATTTTTTCCACCTGAGAAATATGGAAATAAGTTTGGATCAGAAGTGTGTCAGTTTTAAAATGGTCCGCTGAATTCATTTTTTTCCGCTTTTCTTAACTTTTTAATAATCCTTCTACAAACATAAAATTCGAAATTTAACAATTTGTAATAAAAGCAATAAAAATAGATTATGGCGATAAAATTTATTAAGCAATAAAAAACAAGTGCGTGAAGTTAAATACGAATTTAAGCGTGAAGTTAAATACGTATTTAACTTGTGCGATAAATTTAATAAAAGAAATCGCATGATATTTTTTATAATATAATCTACACGCTAAAATGTCTTCATTTTCAAAAACAAATTAAAAATATTCAGAAGCAGCAATATTCTAAGCCTGTGCATTTAGTTCTCGTAAAGTTTGCAAGTTTTGAAAATTCGGACTTTTTGGTACCAAGTACAAGTACTGGTATGTTCAAGTGGTCACTGACGGTCAGTTTTTACTTGTGTCAGGATTAGAGGTGAGCGATTCCGTGATTTTTCCGGAGCAGCTCCGACCTGTGACTGTGACAGTACTGTCACAGGTCTAAAAACCCGTGACTCGTGACTAGGCATTCGCTATAAAACGAGTGCGCAAAAACGTGCTACATTTCTATCTACAGTATGCAACAGAGAAAACAAAAAACGAACGATTACGGAAATGACAGTTGAAAATTGAAAATAACAACTAATGAAGAGAAATATATATTCGGGAAATCAAAAATACATACATAAATATTTATTTCATTTATAATGAAACATTAATATAATAATTATTTAATATTAATAATATTAATTAATAACATCAATTAACATTAATTAATGTATTTATAATTAGTATACTAACATATGTAATTTGTTGTCGCTCAGACTGCTTCGACGATCTGTCAGTATTTGCCCAGCTCTGGAGAAAATTCTTTCGCATGGCACTGACGACGCCAAAGCACAAAGCTTTTCTTGTGCCACAATTGATAGTGTCGGAAACTTATATTGGTTATTCCGCCACCACTCTAGTGGATTTGATGTTCGAGGAACTACTTCATCCTCCAAATATCGTTGAATTTCTAAAATCGCCCTAAAGTTTCTTGTTCCAACGGGCTTAAACGTTGACACCATTGTGTCGAAACATTTCCATATCGATAAATTGTTGGAGGTGGTAGATGGAAGATCTGGAACATATCGTTGAGTTGGCTCTTGCTGCGCCGGGCATTTAGTTTCAAGTAAAGCTGCTACGGCATTTATACAACTTGTTTTTGCATTGTCTAGACACGTTTGGTCAGAAAACGCCAAGTTTTTAAGTCTCGGATCAAGAAATGATGCAAACTGTAATGATTGGTTGAGTTCTATATTGCCAAATCTCTCGCTTAGTTGAACACAAAAAATGTTGCACATTTTTCGTATACAGCTCGGAAAATTGCTATGCTGTAATAAATTTTTGTACACATTTAATAAGCCGTTCGTGAGAGGAATTACTAAAGCTGCAGTGCAATAATTTTCAGCACTTATTGCAATTGTGGCATCTTCAAATGGTTTTAAAAGCATGGATAAATGGCTTAAAACTTCCCAATCCACCGCAGCTAAAGCAGGAAGTTCAGTTGCAATTAAAGCCATGGAGCTTTTAATTGGATCCTGAAGATGTGTAAATCTCTTCACCATCAATAATGTTGAGTTCCACCTCGTGTCAACATCCTGTAATAGTTTTAATGCTTCCCCACCAACATTCCGTTGGTGGCGCATTAAAACTTCATTTGATGCTGAACTTCTTTTGAAATGGGTCACAATTTTCTTGACTTTCTCGAGCAAGATTCGAATGTCGTTTTGTTTTAAACCTGCTTTAACTATGAGGTTTAAAGTATGCGCTAAACACCCAAAATGCTTCCACTTTAAATTGTTAGTTATAGCGCTCTTTATATTTGCTGCATTGTCGGATACAGCAAAGAGAATTTTGTCCATAATGCCCCAGTCATTAACTACGCGGCTTAATTCATTTGCTAAATAGTCCGACGTATGCGGATGGTTTGCTGGGCAACATTCTAACAAAACTGATTGCAAAGCAAAAAACTTGTGTTAGCCCTTGAAGTCCAACAATCAGTGGTAATGCAAAATTTTAAACCCTGCGACACGAACTCCTTAACTTTTATACGACACTCTTCGTAAAGCGCTGGTATTTTGGTTTTCGATAAAGTGTACCTACTGGGAAGTTCGTACGATGGATTAAGCGCATTAATGAATGCCTTGAAACCAGTATCCTCTACAATACTGAATGGCTGATAATCGCCGTAAAAAAGTTTCAAAATGAGCTTGTCTAATATGTCTTTCGACTTTTTCGACAGCTTTTGGGCACCAAGTATTGTCGTTATACTTTGTTGCGATGTAGTTTGGCCAAACCGTGAATTTGTAGATGTTGAGGGACCAACATTTAGATCAGTTTCATTATCAACTGGTACTTGGGGCTCAATACTGCTTCCATTTTCTATTGCAGACGGAGCATGCTGCAGGCGCGTAGTCTGGAAATGAAATGTAGGTCTATGCAACTCACCGTCTTTGTTAGTGTTTGATTAACTCACGATATGTGTTTTTGTAGTTCTTGGTAAAGCAACTGTTGGATGTCTTCTCTCCATATGTCTAGTTAAATTTGATGTGCTGGTTTTATAGGAAACTTTTTCCTTACAAATATTGCACTTAGCAAAATTTTGGTCAACTGGGTCGAAATGTGCCCAAATTTCACTGCGTTTTTTCGATTTTAATGTGTTCATGTTTAGGGAAATTTTGTTATTCAAAAGTTATTTAGTAAATTACAATTAGTGCGATCAAAAAACCTATTTAAGAACTTTAAATATTGCAGCTATAAATACTCGTACAAAATAATATCGATGCATTCAAAATAACGGCATTATTTCAGATCTGCTTTGGTTTCGTTCGCTTTTGCTATAGGAACGAAGTGAAGCTATGAACATTCGTTAATTTTAAAAGCATTCATATTTTACTGAAGTATGAATGAATGCAGACACCAATTTTAAGTAATTAAAACAACTGATATATATACATATTTTTACATTGTTTTTTAAAAAAACATTCTTGTATTAATATTTTATTACCAAAATCATATTTGTATTTTTTCACAATAATGAAGGCAAAATCGTATTGAAAGTGTTAAGTTATTATTAAGTTATTAATGTTATCAAGTTCATTCCGTATTTTACAATACGCATTTGTAAAATTTGTATTTGAGCTGCATGATCATAATTGAAGGTTGAAAAAAACAAGTCCTACCTAAATATTTACACATAGCAACTTTCGTTAATGTATTCAGTAGTATTCAAAATATAGTACAAATATCGCAAAATATCAAGTAAAACAGGTAATCCCACAAAATCCAGACAGGAAATCCCTAATTGCGACAAATTGAACAAAAAAGGGCATCACTGCTTCTAGTTGGGACAATAACTCGTTGTAACAATATCGAAACGCTAGAGCAGCAAACTGTGATTCGTGGTTGCATTTCAATGAAATCACAGTTCGTTAAATATCGTTCCGCTGTACCTGTGACGGCGAGTCACAGGTTCGGAGCGTTTTCAATCGCAACTGTGACTCATGATTTTGTGTACCTGTGACAAAATCACAGGTCGTGAAATATCGCTCAGCTCTAGTCAGGATGAAACCTTTTGCATTGGATAGCTATTGGAAACACCTTTCCTATGATATGCATGCCTTAATAAGGTTCTGCTTCTGAATATTTTTAATTATTTAAAAAAAAAAAGACATTTTAGCATGAAGCATATATTACAAAAAGTAGCATGCGATTTTTTTTTTCATCAAATATATCGCACAAGTTAAATTCGTATTTAACTTCAGACACTTATAAAAAACAATAAATAAAAGTTTACTAAATATTTTTTTTCTTTTTCTCTTTCAAGGGCTTTCAAACCCTTTGGACTATAGCGTAGTTTAGAGCCAACACTAATCATGTCATTGCTGAAATACCTCTTGAAATTCTGATGGCAAAATTGCACTGATAAAACGCTTTCATTTATAAGTATTCGCCATCCTCAAATATATATTCATCTTTAGAATTAACTTAGTTTCGAACACATTTTACAATAGAGGGAGGACAATAGCGGATAGACGTATTGGTCTATGAATCGACTCTTCTCACGTATGAAATTTTAACTAACCAAATTCATTTTCAATTAGCCTAAGCAAGCTAATTTAAAAAAAAAAAACTTTCAGAACAAAAATACTTTTTAAAAATTTTTTTTTCTGAACTCGTCGCTTTTTTAGAATCGTAGATTAAGTTCCAATAGAACTTGTAAAACTTTCAAAAAGACAATTAAATATTTTACTATTGCGGAATAATTAAAAAATGGGGTAAAATTCCTCACCAGCTAATACAGAATATTGGTAAATTTGTTTGACTGCAACCTTTTAAAGTACTTCTATAGTGCAAACGAATGTTTTTCGCGCACACGCGTGGTACAAATTATGTACATATGTATGTACACCAAGCGAGTGCAAGTACGAGTGAAGAATATCGTGGCGAAATATAAACGCATAGCGAACTAAATCCAATCAATAGACTTCATTAAATTTAAACAAAATTCGTGAAAAAACGTTGTCAACAATCGCACTTTAAGTAACTCCTTAAATATAATTATAATAATATAAAAACGCAGTAAAATTGCATATTTCTCGAAACCGTGAAGCCAAAGCAACGTTTAACATCAGAAGTTCAGAGCTTGCTGCGTTCAGAGCTTGCTGCTCTATGTTTTTCTCTCAGTCTGTCACACGTCAAACTGAAACAACAAATGAAATGGAATTTAAAACACCTGCAGACAAAGCAGCTCTACCCCAGAGTGTGTAGTTCGTCCACATTTGATAATGCGTCAACATCAGTACCGACGCTGTTGTTTTAGTGGTTCTGCCGCATCAATAGCTGCCCGATGCAACAACAATGCGCTTGCATATAATAGGTTGTGGAGTAAGTGTCGCAAATGACAAGAGGTAAACAACGCTGTGTAAACAACATTTAAAGGTGTCAACGCGGCATCAGAGCCGCAGCTGTGTTTACTTGAGCCTGCACTTATTCGGAGTGTTGTGGTTTGCACCACTGCATTGGTAAATTTAAGTTTCAATTTTTATACGAATCTTCGTAGATTTAAAAAGAGAATTATTTTTTTAAGCCCCGCTCTTCTCTTTCAAAAATTATAATTTAGTAATCCGCTATGAAAGTTATTAGAAGTGCGTGAAGTTAAATACGAATTTAACTTGTGCGATATATTTTATGAAAAAAAATCGCATGCTACTTTTTGTAATATATGCTTCATGCTAAAATGTCTTTTTTTTTTTAAAAAATATTTAAAAATATTCAGAAACAGCACCTTATAAGATATGCATATCATCGGAAAGGTATTTTCAATAGCTATCCAAAGCAAAAGGTTTCATCCTGACACAAGTAAAAACTGACCGCCAGTGACCACGTGAACATACCAGTACTTGGTACCAAAAAGTCCGAATTTTCAAAAATAAATTAAAGGTATTCGAAAACAGCAACTTAGTAAGTCCGGCATACCATCGGAAATGTATTTTCAATGGCTATCCAATGCAAAAGGTTTCATCCTGACACAAGTAAAAACTAACCGCCAGTGACCACTTGAACATACCAGTACTTGGTACCAAAAAGTCAGAATTTTCAAAAATAAATTAAAGGTAATCGAAAACAGCAACATAGTAAGTCCGGCCTACCATCGGAAAGGTATTTTCAATAGCTATCCAATGCAAAAGGTTTCATCCTGACACAAGTAAAAACTGACCGCCAGTGAACACTTGAACATACCAGTACTTGTACTTGGTACCAAAAAGTCCGAATTTTCAAAAAATAAATTAAAGGTAATCGAAAACAGCAACTTAGTAAGTCCGGCATACCATCGGAAATGTATTTTCAACGGCTATCCAATGCAAAAGGTTTCATCCTGACACAAGTAAAAACTGGCCGCCAGTGACCACTTGAACATACCAGTACTTGGTACCAAAAAGTCAGAATTTTCAAAAATAAATTAAAGGTAATCGAAAACAGCAACATAGTAAGTCCGGCCTATCATCGGAAAGGTATTTTCAATAGCTATCCAATGCAAAAGGTTTCATCCTGACACAAGTAAAAACTGACCGCCAGTGACCACTTGAACATACCAGTACTTGTACTTGGTACCAAAAAGTCCGAATTTTCAAAAAATAAATTAAAGGTAAATCGGAAATGTATTTTCAATGGCTATCCAATGCAAAAGATTTCATCCTGACACAAGTAAAAACTAACCGCCAGTGACCACTTGAACATACCAGTACTTGTACTTGGTACCAAAAAGTCCGAATTTTCAAAAAATAAATTAAAGGTAATCGAAAACAGCAACTTAGTAAGTCCGGCATACCATCGGAAATGTATTTTCAATGGCTATCCAATGCAAAAGGTTTCATCCTGACACAAGTAAAAACTGGCCGCCAGTGACCACTTAAACATACCAGTACTTGGTACCAAAAAGTCCGAATTTTCAAAAATAAATTAAAGGTAATCGAAATCAGCAACTTAGTAAGTCCGGCATACCATCGGAAATGTATTTTCAATGGCTATCCAATGCAAAAGGTTTCATCCTGACACAAGTAAAAACTAACCGCCAGTGACCACTTGAACATACCAGTACTTGTACAAGTGCGTGAAGTTAAATTCGTAAATCCGACGCGAATTTAGCAAAGACACAAACCAAAATACGAATTTAAATTCGTGCATAATTAGCAGTGCCAAGGTAAGGTGTCATTCAGATTTACTTATTCGTTTAGTAAAACATATAATATGAAAACGGTTTCTATATTGTTGGAAAGGTCAATATATCAGCTACCTTATCCTGAAAAATTCATCCGTGCACAGGCAAGGATGTGGCGTCAGTGGCCAGTGTTTGTTTACCCAGTGCACCTTCTCATACACTTCGACAAACACTTTGTTCAACAAAAAACATAACTTTTACAAACGTTGTATACAGTTCGAAAGGTCACTATATCAGCTACTTATTCCTGAAAAGTCTAGTCGTGCACATGCAAAGATGTGGCGTCAGTTGCCAGTGTTTGGTTACCCAGTGCACCTTCTCATACACTTCGACAAATACTTTGTTCAACAAAAAACATAACTTGGACAAACGTTCTATACAGTTCGAAAGGTCACTATATCAGCTACCTATTCCTGAAAAGTCTAGTCGTGCACAGACAAAGATGTGGCGTCAGTGGCCAGTGTATGGTTACCCAGTGCACTTTTATTATGCACTTTATTCTCGTAAATAAGTATTAAATATAATGTAATTACCGGGTGAGTAAAAACCGGCTGAATTTTTTAGGAATAAGTAAGTAGCTAATATAGTGACCTTTCGAACTGTATACAACGTTTGTCCAAGTTATGTTTTTGGTTGAACAAAGTGTTTGTCGAAGTGTATGAGAAGGTGCACTGGGTAACCAAACACTGGCCACTGACGCCACATCTTTGTCTGGGCACGACTATACTTTTCAGGAATAAGTAGCTGATATAGTGACCTTTCGAACTGTATACAACGTTTGTCCAAGTTATGTTTTTGGTTGAACAAAGTGTTTGTCGAAGTGTATGAGAAGGTGCACTGGGTAACCAAACGTTGGCCACTGACGCCACATCTTTGCCTGTGCACGACTAGACTTTTCAGGAATAAGCAGCTGATATAGTGACCTTTCGAACTGTATACAACGTTTGTCCAAGTTATGTTTTTTGTTGAACAAAGTGTTTGTCGAAGTGTATGAGAAGGTGCACTGGGTAACCAAACACTGGCCACTGACGCCACATCTTTGTCTGGGCACGACTATACTTTTCAGGAATAAGTAGCTGATATAGTGACCTTTCGAACTGTATACAACGTTTGTCCAAGTTATGTTTTTGGTTGAACAAAGTGTTTGTCGAAGTGTATGAGAAGGTGCACTGGGTAACCAAACACTGGCCACTGACGCCACATCTTTGTCTGTGCACGACTAGACTTTTCAGGAATAAGCAGCTGATATAGTGACCTTTCGGACTGTATACAACGTTTGTCCAAGTTATGTTTTTGGTTGAACAAAGTGTTTGTCGAAGTGTATGAGAAGGTGCACTGGGTAACCAAACGTTGGCCACTGACGCCACATCTTTGCCTGTGCACGACTAGACTTTTCAGGAATAAGCAGCTGATATAGTGACCTTTCGAACTGTATACAACGTTTGTCCAAGTTATGTTTTTGGTTGAACAAAGTGTTTTTCGAAGTGTATGAGAAGGTGCACTGGGTAACCAAACGTTGGCCACTGACGCCACATCTTTGCCTGTGCACGACTAGACTTTTCAGGAATAGGTAGCTGATATAGTGACCTTTCGAACTGTATACAACGTTTGTCCAAGTTATGTTTTTGGTTGAACAAAGTGTTTGTCGAAGTGTATGAGAAGGTGCACTGGGTAACCAAACACTGGCCACTGACGCCACATCTTTGTCTGGGCACGACTAGACTTTTCAGGAATAAGTAGCTGATATAGTGACCTTTCGAACTGTATACAACGTTTGTCCAAGTTATGTTTTTGGTTGAACAAAGTGTTTGTCGAAGTGTATGAGAAGGTGCACTGGGTAACCAAACGTTGGCCACTGACGCCACATCTTTGCCTGTGCACGACTAGACTTTTCAGGAATAAGTAGCTGATATAGTGACCTTTCGAACTGTATACAACGTTTGTCCAAGTTATGTTTTTGGTTGAACAAAGTGTTTGTCGAAGTGTATGAGAAGGTGCACTGGGTAACCAAACGTTGGCCACTGACGCCACATCTTTGCCTGTGCACGACTAGACTTTTCAGGAATAAGTAGCTGATATAGTGACCTTTCGAACTGTATACAACGTTTGTCCAAGTTATGTTTTTGGTTGAACAAAGTGTTTGTCGAAGTGTATGAGAAGGTGCACTGGGTAACCAAACGTTGGCCACTGACGCCACATCTTTGCCTGTGCACGACTAGACTTTTCAGGAATAAGCAGCTGATATAGTGACCTTTCGAACTGTATACAACGTTTGTCCAAGTTATGTTTTTGGTTGAACAAAGTGTTTGTCGAAGTGTATGAGAAGGTGCACTGGGTAACCAAACACTGGCAACTGACGCCACATCTTTGCATGTGCACGACTAGACTTTTCAGGAATAAGTAGCTGATATAGTGACCTTTCGAACTGTATACAACGTTTGTCCAAGTTATGTTTTTTGTTGAACAAAGTGTTTGTCGAAGTGTATGAGAAGGTGCACTGGGTAACCAAACGTTGGCCACTGACGCCACATCTTTGTCTGTGTACGACTAGACTTTTCAGGAATAAGTAGCTGATATAGTGACCTTTCGAACTGTATACAACGTTTGTCCAAGTTATGTTTTTGGTTGAACAAAGTGTTTGTCGAAGTGTATGAGAAGGTGCACTGGGTAACCAAACGTTGGCCACTGACGCCACATCTTTGCCTGTGCACGACTAGACTTTTCAGGAATAAGCAGCTGATATAGTGACCTTTCGAACTGTATACAACGTTTGTCCAAGTTATGTTTTTTGTTGAACAAAGTGTTTGTCGAAGTGTATGAGAAGGTGCACTGGGTAACCAAACACTGGCCACTGACGCCACATCTTTGTCTGGGCACGACTAGACTTTTCAGGAATAAGTAGCTGATATAGTGACCTTTCGAACTGTATACAACGTTTGTCCAAGTTATGTTTTTGGTTGAACAAAGTGTTTGTCGAAGTGTATGAGAAGGTGCACTGGGTAACCAAACGTTGGCCACTGACGCCACATCTTTGCCTGTGCACGACTAGACTTTTCAGGAATAAGCAGCTGATATAGTGACCTTTCGAACTGTATACAACGTTTGTCCAAGTTATGTTTTTGGTTGAACAAAGTGTTTGTCGAAGTGTATGAGAAGGTGCACTGGGTAACCAAACGTTGGCCACTGACGCCACATCTTTGCCTGTGCACGACTAGACTTTTCAGGAATAAGCAGCTGATATAGTGACCTTTCGAACTGTATACAACGTTTGTCCAAGTTATGTTTTTTGTTGAACAAAGTGTTTGTCGAAGTGTATGAGAAGGTGCACTGGGTAACCAAACACTGGCAACTGACGCCACATCTTTGCATGTGCACGACTAGACTTTTCAGGAATAAGTAGCTGATATAGTGACCTTTCGAACTGTATACAACGTTTGTCCAAGTTATGTTTTTTGTTGAACAAAGTGTTTGTCGAAGTGTATGAGAAGGTGCACTGGGTAACCAAACGTTGGCCACTGACGCCACATCTTTGTCTGTGTACGACTAGACTTTTCAGGAATAGGTAGCTGATATAGTGACCTTTCGAACTGTATAGAACGTTTGTCCAAGTTATGTTTTTTGTTGAACAAAGTATTTGTCGAAGTGTATGAGAAGGTGCACTGGGTAACCAAACACTGGCAACTGACGCCACATCTTTGCATGTGCACGACTAGACTTTTCAGGAATAAGTAGCTGATATAGTGACCTTTCGAACTGTATACAACGTTTGTCCAAGTTATGTTTTTTGTTGAACAAAATGTGTATGAGAAGTGCTTCTGGAGGTACACTGGGTAACATTGGCCACTGACGCCACATCCTTGTCTGTGCACGGATGAATTTTTCAGGATAAGGTAGCTGATATATTGACCTTTCCAACAATATACAAACCGTTTTCAGATTATATGTTTTACTAAACGAATAAGTAAATCTGAATGACACCTTACCTTGGCACTACTAATTACGCACGAATTTAAATTCGTATTTTGGTTTGCGTCTTTGCTAAATTCGCGTCGGATTTACGAATTTAACTTCACGCACTTTACTTGTACTTGGTACCAAAAAGTCCGAATTTTCAAAAAATAAATTAAAGGTAATCGAAAACAGCAACATAGTAAGTCCGGCCTACCATCGGAAAGGTATTTTCAATAGCTATCCAATGCAAAAGGTTTCATCCTGACACAAGTAAAAACTGGCCGCCAGTGACCACTTAAACATACCAGTACTTGGTACCAAAAAGTCCGAATTTTCAAAAATAAATTAAAGGTAATCGAAAACAGAAACTTAGTAAGTCCGGCAAACCATCGGAAATGTATTTTCAATGGCTATCCAATGCAAAAGGTTTCATCCTGACACAAGTAAAAACTGGCCGCCAGTGACCACTTAAACATACCAGTACTTGGTACCAAAAAGTCCGAATTTTCAAAAATAAATTAAAGGTAATCGAAATCAGCAACTTAGTAAGTCCGGCATACCATCGGAAATGTATTTTCAATGGCTATCCAATGCAAAAGGTTTCATCCTGACACAAGTAAAAACTAACCGCCAGTGACCACTTGAACATACCAGTACTTGTACTTGGTACCAAAAAGTCCGAATTTTCAAAAAATAAATTAAAGGTAATCGAAAACAGCAACATAGTAAGTCCGGCCTACCATCGGAAAGGTATTTTCAATAGCTATCCAATGCAAAAGGTTTCATCCTGACACAAGTAAAAACTGGCCGCCAGTGACCACTTAAACATACCAGTACTTGGTACCAAAAAGTCCGAATTTTCAAAAATAAATTAAAGGTAATCGAAATCAGCAACTTAGTAAGTCCGGCATACCATCGGAAATGTATTTTCAATGGCTATCCAATGCAAAAGGTTTCATCCTGACACAAGTAAAAACTAACCGCCAGTGACCACTTGAACATACCAGTACTTGTACTTGGTACCAAAAAGTCCGAATTTTCAAAAAATAAATTAAAGGTAATCGAAAACAGCAACTTAGTAAGTCTGGCATACCATCGGAAATGTATTTTCAATGGCTATCCAATGCAAAAGGTTTCATCCTGACACAAGTAAAAACTAACCGCCAGTGACCACTTGAACATACCAGTACTTGGTACCAAAAAGTCCGAATTTTCAAAAATAAATTAAAGGTAGTCGAACAGCAACTTAGTAAGTCCGGCATACCATCGGAAATGTATTTTCAATGGCTATCCAATGCAAAAGGTTTCATCCTGACACAAGTAAAAACTGGCCGCCAGTGACCACTTAAACATACCAGTACTTGGTACCAAAAAGTCCGAATTTTCAAAAATAAATTAAAGGTAATCGAAATCAGCAACTTAGTAAGTCCGGCATACCATCGGAAATGTATTTTCAATGGCTATCCAATGCAAAAGGTTTCATCCTGACACAAGTAAAAACTAACCGCCAGTGACCACTTGAACATACCAGTACTTGGTACCAAAAAGTCAGAATTTTCAAAAATAAATTAAAGGTAATCGAAAACAGCAACTTAGTAAGTCCGGCCTACCATCGGAAAGGTATTTTCAATGGCTATCCAATGCAAAAGGTTTCATCCTGAGACAAGTAAAACCTGGCCGCCAGTGACCACTTGAACATACCAGTACTTGGTACCAAAAAGTCAGAATTTTCAAAAATAAATTAAAGGTAATCGAAAACAGCAACATAGTAAGTCCGGCCTACCATCGGAAAGGTATTTTCAATAGCTATCCAATGCAAAAGGTTTCATCCTGACACAAGTAAAAACTGACCGCCAGTGACCACTTGAACATACCAGTACTTGTACTTGGTACCATAAAGGGCGAATTTTCAAAAAATAAATTAAAGGTAATTGAAAACAGCAACTTAGTAAGTCCGGCATACCATCGGAAATGTATTTTCAATGGCTATCCAATGCAAAAGGTTTCATCCTGACACAAGTAAAAACTAACCGCCAGTGACCACTTGAACATACCAGTACTTGGTACCAAAAAGTCAGAATTTTCAAAAATAAATTAAAGGTAATCGAAAACAGCAACTTAGTATGTCCGGCATACCATCGGAAATGTATTTTCAATGGCTATCCAATGCAAAAGGTTTCATCCTGACACAAGTAAAAACTGGCCGCCAGTGACCACTTAAACATACCAGTACTTGGTACCACAAAGTCCGAATTTTCAAAAATAAATTAAAGGTAATCGAAAGCAGAAACTTAGTAAGTCCGGCATACCATCGGAAATGTATTTTCAATGGCTATCCAATGCAAAAGGTTTCATCCTGACACAAGTAAAAACTAACCGCCAGTGACCACTTCAACATACCAGTACTTGGTACCAAAAAGTCCGAATTTTCAAAAATAAATTAAAGGTAATCGAAAACAGCAACTTAGTAAGTCCGGCATACCATCGGAAATGTATTTTCAATGGCTATCCAATGCAAAAGGTTTCATCCTGACACAAGTAAAAACTGGCCGCCAGTGACCACTTAAACATACCAGTACTTGGTACCAAAAAGTCCGAATTTTCAAAAATAAATTAAAGGTAATCGAAAACAGCAACATAGTAAGTCCGGCCTACCATCGGAAAGGTATTTTCAATAGCTATCCAATGCAAAAGGTTTCATCCTGACACAAGTAAAAACTGACCGCCAGTGACCACTTGAACATACCAGTACTTGTACTTGGTACCAAAAAGGGCGAATTTTCAAAAAATAAATTAAAGGTAATCGAAAACAGCAACATAGTAAGTCCGGCCTACCATCGGAAAGGTATTTTCAATAGCTATCCAATGCAAAAGGTTTCATCCTGACACAAGTAAAAACTGACCGCCAGTGACCACTTCAACATACCAGTACTTGGTACCAAAAAGTCAGAATTTTCAAAAATAAATTAAAGGTAATCGAAAACAGCAACATAGTAAGTCCGGCCTACCATCGGAAAGGTATTTTCAATAGCTATCCAATGCAAAAGGTTTCATCCTGACACAAGTAAAAACTGACCGCCAGTGACCACTTCAACATACCAGTACTTGGTACCAAAAAGTCAGAATTTTCAAAAATAAATTAAAGGTAATCGAAAACAGCAACATAGTAAGTCCGGCCTACCATCGGAAAGGTATTTTCAATAGCTATCCAATGCAAAAGGTTTCATCCTGACACAAGTAAAAACTGACCGCCAGTGACCACTTCAACATACCAGTACTTGGTACCAAAAAGTCAGAATTTTCAAAAATAAATTAAAGGTAATCGAAAACAGCAACATAGTAAGTCCGGCCTACCATCGGAAAGGTATTTTCAATAGCTATCCAATGCAAAAGGTTTCATCCTGACACAAGTAAAAACTGACCGCCAGTGACCACTTCAACATACCAGTACTTGGTACCAAAAAGTCAGAATTTTCAAAAATAAATTAAAGGTAATCGAAAACAGCAACATAGTAAGTCCGGCCTACCATCGGAAAGGTATTTTCAATAGCTATCCAATGCAAAAGGTTTCATCCTGACACAAGTAAAAACTGGCCGCCAGTGACCACTTAAACATACCAGTACTTGGTACCAAAAAGTCCGAATTTTCAAAAATAAATTAAAGGTAATCGAAAACAGAAACTTAGTAAGTCCGGCATACCATCGGAAATGTATTTTCAATGGCTATCCAATGCAAAAGGTTTCATCCTGACACAAGTAAAAACTGACCGCCAGTGACCACTTCAACATACCAGTACTTGGTACCAAAAAGTCAGAATTTTCAAAAATAAATTAAAGGTAATCGAAAACAGCAACTTAGTAAGTCCGGCATACCATCGGAAATGTATTTTCAATGGCTATCCAATGCAAAAGATTTCATCCTGACACAAGTAAAAACTAACCGCCAGTGACCACTTCAACATACCAGTACTTGGTACCAAAAAGTCAGAATTTTCAAAAATAAATTAAAGGTAATCGAAAACAGCAACATAGTAAGTCCGGCCTACCATCGGAAAGGTATTTTCAATAGCTATCCAATGCAAAAGGTTTCATCCTGACACAAGTAAAAACTGACCGCCAGTGACCACTTGAACATACCAGTACTTGTACTTGGTACCATAAAGGGCGAATTTTCAAAAAATAAATTAAAGGTAATTGAAAACAGCAACTTAGTAAGTCCGGCATACCATCGGAAATGTATTTTCAATGGCTATCCAATGCAAAAGGTTTCATCCTGACACAAGTAAAAACTAACCGCCAGTGACCACTTGAACATACCAGTACTTGGTACCAAAAAGTCAGAATTTTCAAAAATAAATTAAAGGTAATCGAAAACAGCAACTTAGTAAGTCCGGCATACCATCGGAAATGTATTTTCAATGGCTATCCAATGCAAAAGGTTTCATCCTGACACAAGTAAAAACTGGCCGCCAGTGACCACTTAAACATACCAGTACTTGGTACCAAAAAGTCCGAATTTTCAAAAATAAATTAAAGGTAATCGAAAACAGAAACTTAGTAAGTCCGGCATACCATCGGAAATGTATTTTCAATGGCTATCCAATGCAAAAGGTTTCATCCTGACACAAGTAAAAACTAACCGCCAGTGACCACTTGAACATACCAGTACTTGGTACCAAAAAGTCAGAATTTTCAAAAATAAATTAAAGGTAATCGAAAACAGCAACTTAGTAAGTCCGGCATACCATCGGAAATGTATTTTCAATGGCTATCCAATGCAAAAGGTTTCATCCTGACACAAGTAAAAACTGACCGCCAGTGACCACTTGAACATACCAGTACTTGTACTTGGTACCAAAAAGTCCGAATTTTCAAAAAATAAATTAAAGGTAATTGAAAACAGCAACTTAGTAAGTCCGGCATACCATGGGAAATGTATTTTCAATAGCTATCCAATGCAGGTTTCATCCTGACACAAGTAAAAACTGACCGCCAGTGACCACTTGAACATACCAGTACTTGTACTTGGTACCAAAAAGTCCGAATTTTCAAAAAATAAATTAAAGGTAATCGAAAACAGCAACTTAGTAAGTCCGGCATACCATCGGAAATGTATTTTCAATGGCTATCCAATGCAAAAGGTTTCATCCTGACACAAGTAAAAACTAACCGCCAGTGACCACTTCAACATACCAGTACTTGGTACCAAAAAGTCCGAATTTTCAAAAATAAATTAAAGGTAATCGAAAACAGCAACTTAGTAAGTCCGGCATACCATCGGAAATGTATTTTCAATGGCTATCCAATGCAAAAGGTTTCATCCTGACACAAGTAAAAACTGACCGCCAGTGACCACTTGAACATACCAGTACTTGTACTTGGTACCAAAAAGTCCGAATTTTCAAAAAATAAATTAAAGGTAATCGAAAACAGCAACTTAGTAAGTAAATACATCGGAAATGTATTTTCAATGGCTATCCAATGCAAAAGGTTTCATCCTGACACAAGTAAAAACTAACCGCCAGTGACCACTTGAACATAACAGTACTTGGTACCAAAAAGTCAGAATTTTCAAAAATAAATTAAAGGTAATCGAAAACAGCAACTTAGTAAGTCCGGCATACCATCGGAAATGTATTTTCAATGGCTATCCAATGCAAAAGGTTTCATCCTGACACAAGTAAAAACTGGCCGCCAGTGACCACTTAAACATACCAGTACTTGGTACCAAAAAGTCCGAATTTTCAAAAATAAATTAAAGGTAATCGAAAACAGCAACTTAGTAAGTCCGGCATACCATCGGAAATGTATTTTCAATGGCTATCCAATGCAAAAGGTTTCATCCTGACACAAGTAAAAACTAATCGCCAGTGACCACTTCAACATACCAGTACTTGGTACCAAAAAGTCCGAATTTTCAAAAATAAATTAAAGGTAATCGAAAACAGCAACTTAGTAAGTCCGGCATACCATCGGAAATGTATTTTCAATGGCTATCCAATGCAAAAGGTTTCATCCTGACACAAGTAAAAACTGACCGCCAGTGACCACTTGAACATACCAGTACTTGTACTTGGTACCAAAAAGTCCGAATTTTCAAAAAATAAATTAAAGGTAATTGAAAACAGCAACTTAGTAAGTCCGGCATACCATGGGAAATGTATTTTCAATGGCTATCCAATGCAAAAGGTTTCATCCTGACACAAGTAAAAACTAACCGCCAGTGACCACTTGAACATACCAGTACTTGGTACCAAAAAGTCAGAATTTTCAAAAATAAATTAAAGGTAATCGAAAACAGCAACATAGTAAGTCCGGCCTACCATCGGAAAGGTATTTTCAATAGCTATCCAATGCAGAAGGTTTCATCCTGACACAAGTAAAAACTGACCGCCAGTGACCACTTGAACATACCAGTACTTGTACTTGGTACCAAAAAGTCCGAATTTTCAAAAAATAAATTAAAGGTAATCGAAAACAGCAACTTAGTAAGTCCGGCATACCATCGGAAATGTATTTTCAATGGCTATCCAATGCAAAAGGTTTCATCCTGACACAAGTAAAAACTAACCGCCAGTGACCACTTGAACCAGTACTTGGTACCAAAAAGTCAGAATTTTCAAAAATAAATTAAAGGTAATCGAAAACAGCAACTTAGTAAGTCCGGCATACCATCGGAAATGTATTTTCAATGACTATCCAATGCAAAAGGTTTCATCCTGACACAAGTAAAAACTGGCCGCCAGTGACCACTTAAACATACCAGTACTTGGTACCAAAAAGTCCGAATTTTCAAAAATAAATTAAAGGTAATCGAAAACAGAAACTTAGTAAGTCCGGCATACCATCGGAAATGTATTTTCAATGGCTATCCAATGCAAAAGGTTTCATCCTGACACAAGTAAAAACTAACCGCCAGTGACCACTTCAACATACCAGTACTTGGTACCAAAAAGTCCGAATTTTCAAAAATAAATTAAAGGTAATCGAAAACAGCAACTTAGTAAGTCCGGCATACCATCGGAAATGTATTTTCAATGGCTATCCAATGCAAAAGGTTTCATCCTGACACAAGTAAAAACTGACCGCCAGTGACCATTTGAACATACCAGTACTTGTACTTCGTACCAAAAAGTCCGAATTTTCAAAAAATAAATTAAAGGTAATCGAAAACAGCAACTTATTAAGTCCGGCATACCGTCGGAAAGGTATTTTCAATGGCTATCCAATGCAAAAGGTTTCATCCTGACACAAGTAAAAACTGGCCGCCAGTGACCACTTGAACATACCAGTACAAGTACTGTATGTATGCCCAAACAATCTCACTACATAAAGAATTATCCTTCTGCGCATATGCAGATGATTTCACTATAATCGTCAAACCAAAAAATATAAAAAACGTAGTTATTGATCTGACCTCTCTATTTTTAGATATAAGCAATTGGTGTAATTATTCAGGTGCAAAACTATCAACACCTAAAACCAAACATGTCCATATTTGCCGTAAGCATCAATGCTCTTGCTCCCTACTCTCTAACAATAATCCAATTCAGAACGTAGATCAACTGAAATTTCTGGGGATTATTCTGAATAAGAGATATAGATGGAATTCGCACGTCGAATTTTTACAGCTTTTTCTCTCCAAACAGTTGAATATTGTAAAATGTCTCTCGAGTCCTTCCTTTAACTGCAATACATCAACTCTTCTTTCTGTCACCAAATCTCTAATAGTGTCAAAAACTGATTATGGCTTATTTATGTACGGCCAAGCCCCCACTTCTACAATAGCGAAATTAAAATCGATCCTCAACACTTCTCTCCGTTTTGCCCTTGGTGCCTACCGCACTACCCCAATCAACAACATTCTTATTGAAAGCTCTCTTCCATCCATTCAAATCAAAACAGACATATTAACAGCAAAGCTATGTAAAAACCTTATTAATTCTCACTACACCCCCCTACATAATATAATTCGATCCCACAAAACAAAACCCTCTACTAAAGTTCCCTCAATCATCTCAAAAATTGTAAGCAAGATTAAAGAATATGACATAGATTTACTATCTCCCCCACTTTACCCTGATCGCTTTCCCCCATGGCTCATTAAACCTTCCACCATAAACTTGTCCTTACACAAACTCTGCAACCCTAAATCCTCCACCCCCATTTTAGTTTTTCAAAAAAATTTCCTTAAATTGAAAAATTACTTAAATTCCTATTCCTTAATTTATACTGATGGCTCACAGGCAAATTATACTACAGCCTATAGCGTTACCACAGAAAAAAGAGTAATTAAAATCTCAATCCTACCACAGTATTCTACAGTATTCTCAGCAGAAATCATAGCGATTAAGGAAGCGATTGATATCATTAAATGCAAAAATGGTAATTTTGCCATTTGCTGTGATTCACTCTCAGCTCTTAACGCAATTGCAAACCCAGATAACACTACCTATTATCCAAATGAAATTAGGAAAATTCTTTTAAATAAATATCCAAAAATCTTGCTAATTTGGATACCGGGACATACCCAAATAGAAGGAAATGAATTTGCTGATAAATCTGCCAAATTCGCTACCCTGGCTCCATTAATTTCAACCCCAAACCATAACCCAAAAGACATCAATAATCATATTAACTCTTTCATAAAAGTGAAATCATATAACACTTTTACCAAATCTTCTCCTTGGTATAAAAACATTAATCCAGGACTTATCTCTGCATATAATTACTCCAAACAAATCAACAAAACGGTAACAAATAGACAAGATCTGATAAAATTCACCAGATTAAGACTAGGGCACACTAAAATCACGCATCAACACCTTATGGACAAATCTATTTCTCCTTATTGCGAATTCTGCAACAACGATACTTCCAGTCCCTCCCATCTTCTCCTAACTTGTCCAGCTTTCCACAACAATCGCCTTCAAATATTCGGTAGCAATGACCCACTATCGTACTTAATCGATCCTACTGAAACTAAGTGCGTGAAGTTAAATACGTCGCGATCTTAACAGAGAACAGAACTCTGTTAAAGATCGCGACGTATTTAACTTCACGCACTTACTGAAACTAACATAAACAAAATCACTAATTTTCTCAAAATCTCAAACCTGTACAGTAAAATATGAGACACCTCCATAAAACAATTAATCTGTAATTATAAACTTCTTACACTTTCCTTAAAAACTTTGTTATTTTTTAATATGTTATTTACACAACGAATGTAAATATTTTTCGAATATGTATATATAAATCTGTTTCATAGTATATAAATAAGTATAAAACAATGTTAAAATATCCCACACATATGTACATTAATATGTATATGTATTGTATTACCATACGAATGAGCTGAAGGCCATAGTTGCCATTGCCTTTTTCTTTGTCAACCCTACAATTTTTAAATCGTGGATTGGCTATTTATAAATAAATAAATAAATAAAAACGTGGTGTTAAACATTTGTTTTGATTGACTTATGCACTTGATAATTAACTTTCAAAAAGTAAGCGTGTGTTAATTTCTTTTTTAAAAAACTAACCATTAAATTATGGAATCATCAGCGATGTCGATTGACTCTAACGGGGAGTCCGTTGCAAAACAATGATTCGTATGAGTGTCATATGCAAAACAAGGATCAGCCTTACTAGCTTTTTTTTGATGGCAGAAAAAATTATGCACTGACACGGGAAGAAATTAGTGGAAAATACCATCCGAGAGTGGAAAAGGAGTCTCATATAGTGATTGTTAAAGAGCCGGGTAGCAAGTTGTTGGGTCACATAAAAGTTGACGCTGAGGACTCCAGTACTAAACAACTGCAATTATGTGAGTTCTTCAAGGAAAAAAAATTATCGCTTACCAGCTTGATAGGAGGAGTTTGCTGCGATGGGGAACCCACCAATACTGGAACTGAAAATGGAATTATACGAAAGTTTGAAGTTTCGTTGAATAAACCATTACATTGGTTTGTTTGTTTGTTGCATTTTAACGAACTCCCGCTTCGCCATTTGTTCACTGCTTTAGAAAAATCTACTACAAGTGGACCACGAACTGCTAGTGGGGCTTTGACGAAATTAATTCAGACCTGTGAACAACTTCTGGTAAGCATGCATTTATTTTATCAACGCTTTATGTAAGTCCCTTAAAAGTAAAACAAACATTTCGTTTTAGGCTTTACCTGATTTTAAACCGATCTCATTGGGAAATATGCCTCCACCTTTGGACGCTAAAGATGAAAAAAATCTTTCTACTGACGTTCTATACCTCTTTCGAATAGCCAAAGCTGTATCGGAAGGTTCGTGTCCAGAAGATATAGCTAGCATGCAACCGGGACAAATTGTTCATTCTCGCTGGTTAGCAAAAGCCAGCAGACTGCTGCGACTAAGTATATGTTGCAACTAGTTTGCCTTCAACAAATTTAAAAATATTGGCTAACTTTATTATGAAAGTTTATGTACCGATGTGTTTTAATGTAAAATTTTTTAATTCAGTAGTACATGGCAGTGCGCTTTTTTATAAATTTATTAAGTCCACGCAATTTTTACCACAAAATCTTCGAGAAATTGTAAACAAAACGATACAAAACAATGCATTTTTCGCCCATCCCGAAAATATATTGTTAACAATGCTTTTCGAAGAAAGGAAGCTTGTCCGTGAAAGAGTCATTAACAAAATTTTGTATTGTGGTGAATAAGGCTCATTTCCCGTAAAAATTAAAAAATTAAAATTAAAATCCCGGGATCCCGGACAAAAATGTTTCATTTCCCGGGATCGACCGAAAATTGCTAAGTTGAAAGAAGTCGGAAGTCGGTTTAGCGGTTGCTCATATGCCCTACACAGCTACATAGGATAAATGTATTACTAGTTGAATTTATATTTAGTTACAGTAGTACGTTGTACTACTACAGTAGTACATTTAATTGTAGTACGCAACGCAGAAAGTAATGCTGATCAAGAATCTATATACTGTTCTATGTCTAACGTGCCTCCATTAATGCGGCACAAACGACAAATTGGTAAAAAAAATGTTAAAAACAAATTACCGGGATTCCCGGGAAATTTCAATGAAATCCCGGGATACCGAGACTCCGGGATACCGAGATCCCGGGATCCCGTTTGAGAAGCCCGAGTCGTGAACAATTGTATGACTCAACTAAACCCAGGACTTATAAAAAACATCCAATTAATTTTAATTGCACAGTTTATATGGATTTAGTCGACTTGGATAATGACAACATATTATCTGAGCCTCCATTTACTGCAAGCATCCCACACGAGCAACAATTGGAGTATATTAAATGTGATGATGTACCACTGCCAGATCCAGTAATTCCGTCGCACATTCAGGAAAACGAGCGGTGTGTGCAGTTGCTAACGAATGTCTCACGACGTGTAATTGTAAAAAATCGTGGTAGTGTTATGGCAGTGACTATAGTCGAACCCAAATACCCCGAATGGATTGTAAAAAATACTTGGGTTCTGTTGTTTTAATTACGAAATAAAACTTTAATTAAAAAAAATATTGTTCTTACTTATTGTCCAATAACATTACAAACTTAAGTTCTAAATTTTAGTTCTTTAGCACTTACGTTTCCTCACCGTTCCGGAGAATGGGCACTGTGACGGACGGACGGACAGACGGATGGACAGACGCACGGACAAAGAAGTCTCAGTAATAAGGTTCCATTTTCACTCTTTGAGTACGGAACATTAAAAATGTGTAATTTTTGCATAAAACAGTATTTTGCTCTCATTACTTACCTATTATTTTTTGAAACCAATTTTCAAGCTTCCATTATGTCTCTCGGCGGGAGCTAGGTTTTGATTTTAGACCCATACTTTCTTAGAAAGTTTTCTTAGAATTTATTGTAGATTACGTTTTTGCTATACGCCTACTTACAAAAAAAATTGACCCACCCTAATACATATAATACATATAGTACATATCTACAGGTAAATAAATAACAGAATATATTGAAATTAGACTCGAACTGTTTTCTGCGGTCGAACATAATTTGGATAATTTTGCAAAAGATTGAACTTTTAATATGTGGAAATGTTTATCGTAGAAATATCGTAGAAAATGATAAAATATGACGAATGTCCGTGAATGACTCATTTTTTTCATAATGGCTGCGGAAGAATGTGGTTGTTTTCAGAAATATTTCCTGCGAGATTGTTTTTGTTGTTCTAATTGTTTGTGCTCGGTTTCTGCCAGTGGAATATGAAAATCAATGCCTTCCCATCAAATCCAACGAGTGAGTGGGTATTCGCTTAGCATTTAGCGATCATATGAGCATTAAGAATATTTTTCAGGTGTAATTGTTTCTGTTGTTTGTTTTTGCTGACGCTGCTGCTGTTTTAGATTAATTAGTGGCTTAGTCAGATCTTATTTGAAAATGTATTTCGAACTTTTATGGCGATGCAGTAAGAGACGAATGAAATCTGCTGTTGACACTTTTTGTCTAAATAAATATTGTCAGACAGCTAGTTTTTTCATCCACATGATAGACATATATGTACATACATATAAAAAAATGGTGAATCCACATTTTAAAGCAAAGTGTTGATTTTACTATTTACTATCAGCAAATTATACTTGATAGTAAGGAATTTCTAATGAAAATTTGATATGTACGTACATAAATACTCAAAACAAAGTCAAATACAATACCAGATATCAAGCAATAACCAAAGACGTCATTTATGAAATGTTATTGAAATTAACTAGAGGTTTTCTCTCATTAAAAGCAACTCTTCATTACAAACACTGTGCAATTAAATAAGATACAGTAAGACCCCACTTAACGCTGTTTCGTTTAGCGCTGTTTCGGTTTAGCGCTGATCTGACTGACTTAGAATTTTATTTGTTTTTATAAGTATATTCGTTTGTATTGCGAATATGCGAATTTTTTGATATTTTCCTCTTATGTGGACTATCGTCCGATGGCCTTGTGTTTCATGAATGCACGCGGAGGTCTTCCTGACCAGTGACCACTGCATCCACTCAGTCTGGCCATACAAAAATGTCGCATATTCAGAGTCGATTTTAAAAAAAACGGCTACAGGGGGGTTCCTAATTTTTTGACATTTTCCTCCTATGTGGAGTATCTTCCGATGGCCATGTGTTTCATGAGGGGTTCCTAATTTTTGATATTTTCCTCCTATATGGAGTATCTTCCGATGGCCATGTGCTTCATGAATGCACGCGGAGGTCTTCCTGACCAGTGACCACTGCATCCACCCAGTCTGGCCATACAAAAATGTCGCATATTCAGAGTCGATTACAAAAAACGGCTACAGAGGGGTTCCTAATTTTTTGATATTTTCCTCCTATATGGAGTCTCCTCCGATGGCCATGTGTTTCATGAACGCACGCGGAGGTCTTCCTGACCAGTGACCACTGCATCCACCCAGTCTGGCCATACAAAAATGTCGCATATTCAGAGTCGGTTAAAAAAAACGGCTACAGAGGGGTTCCTAATTTTTTGATATTTTCCTCCTATATGGAGTCTCCTCCGATGGCCATGTGTTTCATGAACGCACGCGGAGGTCTTCCTGACCAGTGACCACTGCATCCACCCAGTCTGGCCATACAAAAATGTCGCATATTCAGAGTCGGTTAAAAAAAACGGCTACAGAGGGGTTCCTAATTTTTTGATATTTTCCTCCTATATGGAGTCTCCTCCGATGGCCATGTGTTTCATGAACGCACGCGGAGGTCTTCCTGACCAGTGACCACTGCATCCACCCAGTCTGGCCATACAAAAATGTCGCATATTCAGAGTCGATTTAAAAAAAAACGGCTACAGAGGGGTTCCTAATTTTTTGATATTTTCCTCCTATATGGAGTCTCTTCCGATGGCCATGTGTTTCATGAATGCACGCGGAGGTCTTCCTGACCAGTGACCACTGCATCCACCAAGTCTGGCCATACAAAAATGTCGCATATTCAGAGTCGGTTAAAAAAAACGGCTACAGAGGGGTTCCTAATTTTTTGATATTTTCCTCCTATATGGAGTCTCCTCCGATGGCCATGTGTTTCATGAACGCACGCGGAGGTCTTCCTGACCAGTGACCACTGCATCCACCCAGTCTGGCCATACAAAAATGTCGCATATTCAGAGTCGATTTAAAAAAAAACGGCTACAGAGGGGTTCCTAATTTTTTGATATTTTCCTCCTATATGGAGTCTCTTCCGATGGCCATGTGTTTCATGAACGCACGCGGAGGTCTTCCTGACCAGTGACCACTGCATCCACCCAGTCTGGCCATACAAAAATGTCGCATATTCAGAGTCGATTTTAAAAAAAACGGCTACAGAGGGGTTCCTAATTTTTTGATATTTTCCTCCTATATGGAGTATCTTTCACTGGCCATGTGTTTCATCAACGCACGCGGAGGTCTTCCCTTCCAGTGACCCCTTTTCCTAACCAATCTATCGGTGAAGTGTGTGAAATATACAAAACAAATATTTGAATGTCTTGGCTAAGTTAAATTCGAATTGAACTCGCTCAAAAACGAATTTAACTTGCTCAAATACGAATTTAACTTCACGCACTTTCCTCCTGAAGAACATCATTTAGTGGAGACTTTGAGCTAATATGATGCGCCCTGATCCTTTTCTCAAGCATATTTCACATATACTCAATGGGGTTGAGATCAGGTCTCTGTGGTGGTGTTTTGAGCATATGTGGGGTGTATGGCTGCTAGTGGCGTTGGAAACTTGGAGATAATTGAAGAAGCTATGGACCACCGTGCATACATCGATATATTGAAGAGAAATTTGAAGCCAAGTGCTGAAAAATTAGGCGTATATCAGGGATATTATTTTCTGCAAGATAATTATCCCAAAAACATGGCTCACAACACCAGTTAAATTGAAGGAAATGCTTTAATAAACAAAGCTGCATTAAATTTTTTTTTTAATTTTTGCCGCGCATTACATTTTTTTATTAATAAAGTTGTGACCAAGTGCTGTACGAAGACTTTAGTGGGACACTGTATATTTTACTTAACGAATAAGGAAATCTGAGTGACACCTTACCTTAGCATTGCTAGGAAAGCACAAATTTAAATTCTTTTGGTTTGTCTTTGCTAAATTCGCGTCGGATTTACGAATTTAACTTCACGAACTTATTTCCGAGGCGCATATTTACTGTTGCGCTGTGTTATATTGCTTTTGTCTAATTAAAAAATATATCCCAATATTAAAAGGTATTTTCCAAATGATAATTATAATATGGGATATACTGCTAACTTTGCTAACCTGCAATTCAAACTTGATTTTCTGAAGATTTCAAGGAGAACATTTGTAGATATGTAGATACTTATGAAAAGATATATACAGCTGAACCCTTTAATTCGCAAAATCAGTGCGTGGATGTAGTAAGAACCAGTTAAACTGCATTTTCAATACTTCTCTCATCATGCGTCTGTTCACCAAGTATTTAGTTAATGTTCTGGTTTGCCTTCAAATTCAACCAACTGCGTGTTTTACAAGCATTAACTTCTTTTCTGCCAATGCATTTTAAATGCAACTCGCGTTCTCTCCTTATCTCACTCTCTTCAACGCACCTTGTATGTTTTACACGCTCACTCTCCTTTCAACTAACTCTATATTCTAGAGTCTTAAACTCGCGGGAAGGTGCGCGGCAACACAAGTAGCTCAGGACCGATGTTTGCGACGCAAGCTCACGAAAAATCATTTACATATGTATACTGCAATACAACATAACGAATACAAATAACAAAACCAAGGCAGATATAACGCGAATTTCACTGACCTACTAACTTGACTTGGCCAACAGGAACAACTACAGCAATACCTGTTATTGACAAGAAAGATGATGGAAAAAATTCGAATGCGAACATCAGTAAAGAACTGTTAAAAACAACACAAAAAACTGTTAGTCAGAAGCGTAAACGGGTACAACAGGCAAGAACAACAACAAAGTAAAGTCAGTAGGCAAGTAAATAGTGTATTGTGTAAGTGTGAGAATAAACGATAAAAAACTACCAAAAAAGAGAACTGCAAGTAAAATTATATACATACTATATGTCTTCAGAATTAGTGTAATTTTTCTCCTTTAACGGAGTTTGTTTATTTATTACTTTTTGCTTCAAATATCTTCGCGTGTGTTTGCAGTCAGTTGTTGTATGTTATTGTTCAAATATTCCAAAGCAGATATGAGCAAAGCCGCAGCACCGTCAAAAAAGAACAATTACAAAATAATTCCATGTTTGGAGCTCGCCAAAAACGAAGTAACTGGAAATGATTATCTTTATACAGACAACAATTCTTTGTGGTTTGACCTAAATACGAAAATTAAGTCAAGTAAAACTGATGCTCTTCATTAAAAGTAAAAAAAAGTATGAATTACTTATAGACATTTATTTTCTCTTTAATAAGTATTTATATTATATTATTATGAGTCACTTTCCAAACGTTGTCTACCAGAGACGTCTTTCGGAGTTTTTAATAAGTAATCTTACCGTGTGTAAAAACAAATAGTTGTTTCTCTTTCCTCATTACTCTCTTGAACTGACATTTCATAGTTCCGAAACCGGTTTCCATACGCGTCTCTCATCAGTGTCATATACTCCACACATTTCAAAACAAATAATAAAAACAAAACTCTAAATTCAGGAGATTCTTAATTCTGCCGAAGATTTATAAAAAGTGTTCCTTCTTTTATTAAAAAAAGTTATTAACAACACTTGTGAAACCGAAATTGACTTATGTAAAAAAACTCGCAGCGGAACGATTTAAATTAAAAAAAACCCCTTGAACAAGCCCAAAAATTAGTAGAGCACTAAATAATTTAATAAAAATTGACATTTCCGAACATACTACTTCGAACTAATCTAACGACCTAAGGGAAATTCCAGAAGATGAAATTCTACTCGAACTTAAATCATAAAACGTAACTGAAGTCAAGAAAATCTTAAAAAAAATCAGAAACAGGTCCTGTCGAGAATGGCCTTATTATCCTATTATTCGACTTTTCATCTCTCCCAAATGATGTCAAGATTGGATACGAGAAGATAAACATTCGCCCACACATTTCCAACCATATGTAATAATTGCTCCAATATGGATACCAGCTAAAATGACATTATATGCCAGGATAGCTCAAATCCTAAACACATCACGGCCAGATTGATAGAAAAATGCGGGTATGACAGAACATGCATCAACTGCAAATCCAGCCACCCTGCAAAAATCGAGCTTCCTTTGGAATCGAGAGTGGAATCCAGGGAGACACTGGCAATCGATTCCTCTCTAAATTCCAGAACCCATTATTTTTACATAGGCATGTCATTGGAGGTAGTGCATTACACTTAAGAGACTTAGATTAGCTTTTATGATGGCTTCCATTCATCGATTATATAAGCACTTCTAGAAGAATAAAAAATAAATAAAATTAAGCTATTCGGTACATTTTTGTGCATTTCGATACGCATTTGTACCATTCAATATATTTTACTTATTTACAAATTTATTTATTCGAAACTAGCAACTTCAAACTCATATTAAACATCCATGCTCAGCGGGATTCGAACCACGTCCTCAAGATTGAAAGGCAAACACGTTATCTTCTGCGCCACCGCGGACGTCTTTGTCTGACATAAAATCTCATGTTTTGCATAAAAATATGCGTCTTAGGCCCAGTTTTTCAGTGCTCGTTTAAACGGCGTTTAAACGGAGATTAATTAAACGCCAAACAAAAGTTAACTGAGATTTGAGTTTTACAGTGCGAGTTTAACTTATCTACGTTAAACGTATCTTTTCTATATTTCATACAGAAGTTATCTAAATTCAATGAATGTTTAGCGTATACCTAAACCTTTTTTGGCAGCACTTGACAATATTTTCATTTTTACAAAGAGAACAGCTGTTCTGGTGCAAATAAACAAAATTATTAGCATAGTTTTGAACAAAGGTAAATGTCTGTACTCGAAGAAACATCTGTTTCTTTATCTATTAAAAAGATAAATTTACCGGAGTTTAACTGAGCAATATCGGCCGGTTAACCTCCGGTTAACCTCCGTTTAAACGAGCACTGAAAAACACAATGTGTCGTTTAAACGAAGGTTAACTGAGAAACGACGATAACTGAGCACTGAAAAACTGGCCCTTATTTTTATATTTTTCCATTTTTCCATAAAAATATGCGTCTTATTATTATATTTTTCCATTTGTCTCTCTCTTTATAAGAAAGAAAGAGAAAGCTTATGAGAGCTACAATACTCACAGGCTTCCGGCTCACTCAACCATTACAGCTAAAACTATGAAAATTTCCGGAAATAATATTACTCCAATACTGCAACCAGTTCTGCCAGCACATAGTAAAGAATTGACGCACTACTCTGATATACTCTCAGAATCTGACACGGAAACAAAACCTTTAGCTGCACAGACAAAGATAAAAATTCTACCCGAAAGTCATGTAAAAGAACCATAGAATCTTCAAAGAGTCTTCAACCAAAAAACCAATCAAATATAAAACAAAAGCCAAACTTAACAACTAAGAACAAAAATAGTCAGGATGTTACAATGGACTGCCTCACACAAGACAATTAATCATTAACATTTATACTCATTCACTTTATAGTTATTACCACATCATATTGTTAACATTGTAACAGTCATTTGTAAGTACACTTAAACTACCATGAACATTTTACAATGTAACATTAGAGGTAACGTCAATAACTACAATGAACTACAACTTTTGATTAAACAATATAACCCTAAAATAATCTCCTTTCAAGAAACCCACATTACTACTACCCTTAACATTCCAATCCCAATTAACTACCTACTTCACAACCTAAATACAACCAACTCATACTCACTTTTCTGTAGAATTTTTAGGGGTCTATCCAGAACTCTAAAAAATGTTACAGAATTGCGAAAAATACTTTTTTCTAAATTTTAAAATTAGAGTTTAATTTTTTATTTCGGACTTTGAAGTCGAAATCGTCCTCGAAAAAAATACACAAAAACGGGCAGGACTTTATATATACTGGAGACGGAGAAATCTGGAGATCGTAGATCAAAATTTTATTGGAGTGCAGAATAGCACTCCGAGCTCTGAAGATTTGGTCTAAGGACTTCATGCCCTATAATCAGTATTTTGAAAGTTATGGCGGTTTCTTCAAGATTTTGTTTCGAACTCATGTTTTTCCACTCATTTTGGTGGAGCCATCTTTGGATTTATTTGGTATCTTAATCTTAAATTTTGTAACATTTTTTAAAGTTCTGGATAGCCCCCAACAGTTCTACAGAAAAGTGTACTACACGATACATGTATAGCTAATAGTTTAAAATGTATGGCCGATATTCATACTTCCAATAGCGAAGTTAGGACCCCAAACTTTGGTAACAGTGGGGTTTTGTTCTTAATTCGCCAGAACTATTTCCAAAAGTGGTAGAACTAAAAAAAAATTAACTTTTTAAAAAATTAGATGTGAACTTCACACACACCAAAGCGAGGTGTATACATCGCAAGAGTGTATTTTTAAAAGTTCTCTGTTCGGCAGACTCAAATTAATCTTCGTCTTAAGAGCACCATGCATGCATGCATACTGAACTACGATAATTTCTTGAAAAAAGTGGTATTTATTAACTATGACAGGGGTCAGATCAAATGCTTTTGGACACTTAAAAGGTCACTACGTGATTAGAATTTCAGTTCTCCATACGTTGACCTCGAAATTCGGAATATATTCATCAGTGTAAATTTTCACTTGAATAATTATTCAAATCACTATTAAGAATATCAGCAGTAATGCAAAAACGTGTTTAAATCGAGAGCCACGTTAGAAACGAACGTGCAGTAAGTCATGTTGAACAAAAATTTCAAGGACAGCAACGGCAACAAGTGACATTAAAACCTGATTCTGCACGTGATTTACTTCGATTTAAAGGGAATAATTTCAGAAATAAATAAAACATAAATACGTAATTCTACAAAAATTAATTAATTATAATTAATTAATTAATTAAATAATAATTAACGTCATTCTCAAAAATACAGTCCCTCCAAGGATCGACATCAAACAAAATATGGTGAAAATTGTGTACAGTACAAATAAGCTCATTATTTTCCGATTGTTATTAACAGCCTTATCGTGTATCTTTTCGCGTTGCGTTTATTTCGCGTTTTGTTTTGTGCTTTTCGTATTTTTCGAAGAATTGAGAGAGAAAAATTTGTAAACCTCTCAAAACCAATCGAAACTCGAAACCAAACTCAAACGCAGAGTTGTTGGTAATTTACATGCTTAGCAGACTTCACTACGTATTTGTGGCATGATGGATGAGCTATTTCGTGGAAAAAGTCTCTTAAACCAGACGATCGCAAAATGCTCGCGTTTGTGATTCTGAACATACAATTTTTTTTATGCACGGCGCTACCTTCTCCAAAAGATCCAGAAAAACTTCTTTTTTCATGCATAGCTCGTCATAAACCTGTTCATTATATAATAATAAAATAATAATATAAAATAAAAATAAAATAAACACCACCACAGAGTCCTGATCTCAACCCCATTGTGTATATGTGGAATATGCTTGAGAAAAGGATCAGGGCGCATCATATTAGCTCAAAGTCTCCACTAAATGATGTTCTTCAGGTCGAATGGGTGAAAATCGAACCTCGCTTTGTACAAAAAGTTGTGGAATCGATGTCGGACCTTCTTACAGCCCTTATCAAAAATATAGGCTATCCCACAAAATATTAAAAAAAAGTTCACAGTTTATAAGGATTTTTAGTTACTTTGTTTGTGAGTGTACGAAGACTTTATTGGAACTGATTCAGTGACTTTTTTGCGATTTTAGTTAATAACTTTTGGATTAATTGATGAAATTGGTTAATTTTTTTGTTAAATTGAAGGAAATGGTTTAATAAACAAAGCTGGATTAAATTTTTTTTTAAATTCTTGCCACGCATTACCTTTTTTTATCAATAAAGTTGTGACCAAGTGCTGTACGAAGACTTTAGTGGAACACTGTATGTAAAATATCCGAATTGTCCCTCTCCTGAGTATCCCCGTATTTTGTTCCACGCTATGACGCTGCGCTCTGGTAGTCGCACGAGGAATATTGCTGCTATATTCACTCTCACATAAAGAGCACACGATAATAAACACAATATCAACATGTAAACATTGTGTGCGTATTATCAGATTTGCTTTTGTTGTACAAATTGTTGCCATACATCAATTATAGCACTAATTCATTGAGATTCCTGAAAATACTTGCAAAAATGCTAAAAATGCTTCATGCATGGTATTTCTTTGTGCTCTGCAAGCAGGGGAAGTCTGCAAGACTACGTAAAGTTTGTTTACCTTTGTGTTTCTCCTCAAAACTGAAACGCAGTCTACTTGAAAAAGTTTGATCATACCATTTGAAACGCATTGCGTTTGAGTCGCGTTTGAGTTTGCGTTTGCGTTTAAAAATACGCGATAAGGCTGTAAAACTAGAATATATGATATATTGTAATTGATTCTTATTTATGAACGTATTTCAACTATTACGTAAAAAATATCATTATATTTAATAATCATACTTTTCCCCAAAATAATTTGTATTGAACGAATGTGTCTTTGTAATTTGTAATGGACGAATAATTTGTATTGAACGAATATATAAAAAGTGCGTGAAGTTATTAGATAGATTCGCATTTTTTAAGTTAAATTCGTAAATCGCAGAAACACAAACACGAAATTCACATTCGCGTTTTTCACAAATACGTGTGCATATCGGAGCAAATACTGAATGTAAATATCGATCAATCGTAAATATAACTTTGGAATGTGGGCGTGTAGGTTAAGTCGAGACAAGAAAAGAATCGTATCGGGAGAAGCGTCAATTTAAGGATCTGAAAACTCGACTTAAAATGGGGGGAAAATATTCATCATTTATAAATACTGAATTTTAAACCCAAAGAAATTTTTTTCAAAGTAAAATATTCTGTAATCAATTCTAGAGAAAATGTTTCAAACCGGAAAGAAATATGTTTTGTATATGTTTTTCCGAGAAAATTGAAAATTACGAATTATAATTGTGTACTTGTGTTTTATTACTGGTGCAAAAATTAAATTAAATAAAAATTTAATAATAAATAAATAAATAAAAATTTGAAAAAAATTATACTTAACCCTATCCTACTAGTATTCAGGAACCAACCGACCACAATCAAAACATTGTTAATAACGTGTTCGCACTAGGCCGAAATTGCTCTCGAAATTGACACAATTTCATTTGAAATTGGCAGTGTTCGGTTTAGCCATTCATGTTCTGAAAAATCAGGTTCTTAAGGGTTAATAACATAAATTTTTAAAAAAATAGGTGTTAAACAATTTTTTTCGTTTTTTTTAATTTGAAGTTGATAATTAATTTTCTTAGGAAATAATTGGCATGGGAACCTAATTCAAGAAGGTGGTTGAGGAGGAGCACATATTTGGCTTTTAAATTCAGTATTTAGGAATGATTTGCCTATCACCGTTATTTTTTAATATTTTTTTCCGATTTAAAGTTAAGTCTTTAGTCGAGCTAAGTTTAAGTAACCGTTGACGCCAATTGTCCGAGATTGTCGTCTTTTCAACGATATATGTATGTATAACATTAAATATATATGTATGTATATATATATTAAAGATATATTTAAGATTGCAGGGGCGTGGTGCATCATAAGTTCTTGCCACTAGAAGGGTCAATAAGGAATATTACCTGCAACTTCTGTGCAATTTGCGCGAAGCGATACGCCATAAACGCCCGGATTTGTGGAAGTAAAAAATAGGCTTTTGCACCATGATAACGGCCCTGCGCACACATTGTTGCATGTGCCCGAATTTTTGGCCAAAAACAACACAATAATGATGCCGCAGCCACCGTATTACCCAGATCGGTATGGCCCGTCTTTTTCTTGTTCCCGAAGCTGAAGAGGCCCATGAAAGGACGACGCTACGCTATGATTGAGGAGATATTAGGTCATTAAGTATGAAATGTCCGATTTTCATAAGAGCTGAGTTTGAGAGTTGATATATCTGACACTTAACTATAACGGTTTTTATGCTTTTTGTTATCATGAAAGTGCATCATTACTCTTACAAACGCAAAGTGCAAATCGTAGTTCCTTTTTTAATCTTCTGATATACAATGGCCTCCATAAGAAAATGGAAAGGTAAAAAATTCTGGTAATTTTCGAATGAGGTTCGTCGCGGAATCAATGCATCGCAGGCATGTCGAAAAATCAATGAAGTGTTTGGGGAAGGTGCAGCTAATCATTGGACCTTACGTCGTTGGTTTGATAAGTTTCGTTCTGGTGATTTTAGCCTTGCAAATGAACCACGAGGAAGATCGGCAAGTAGGTTGAATAATGATAACCTGAAAGCTTTAGTGGAAGCAGACACGTCTCAAACTACGCGTGAACTCGTAGCAGGGTTTAACGTTTCTATTTCAACAATTTTGGACCACTTAAAACAAATTGGTAAGGTCAAAAAGTTGGATGGATGGATGGGTTTCGCATGAGTTAAACGAGCGTCAAAAAAGACATCGTTTCGAAGCTTGCTTTTCTTTAAAATTGAACCTTTTCTAAACCACATTGTAAGGGTTGATGAAAAATGGATCTTATTCGAAAACGTTCTGCACAATGTTTGGATAAAAAAGAGAGTCCGAAACAGAGCCTTAAACCAAAAATTCACCAGAAAAAGCTTGCGGTGTCTGTTTAGTTGTCCAGCGCCGGAATTATCAATTACAGCTATATGAGACCTGGTCAATCCATAACAGCAGATGTCTACTACAATCAGTTGGACGTGATGATGAGAGCGCTTTCCATTGAACAGCCTAGATTGATCAATAGATACCGTTCAATCCTCTTACAAGACAACGCGCGACTCCATGTCGCTCGAACAACGCTACTCGAATTACAGGTGATAGGCTTGGAAACTCTCTCCACCCGTCGTATTCACCAGACCTAGCACCAACGGACTACCACTTATTCCAGGCATTGGACCAGTTCTACAAGGAAAATCCTTTAGTTCTCAAGAAGCTGTGAAAGATGGCTTTTAGGATTTCACTGCCTCTCGCGCCGCAGACTTCTTCGCTACAGACATAAAAAAGTTACCGTTAAAATGGCAAAACACTATCGATAACTTAGGCGCATATTTTGATTAATCATATTGTTTTTTATTGGAGATCAAATCAACGGAACTTTCGTTTCAAAGTCGGATATTTCATACTTAATGACCTAATAAAAACAGCATCGAAGGAGGAGCTGAACAATATCACTAAAAATGATTTTTTTAAGTGCTTCGAGGATTGGAAAAAACGTTGACACAAGTGTACAAGATGGGAGTTACTTTGAAGGGGACAAAATAGATATTCATGAATAATTTTTGAAAAAACGCAAAATTCGCAATACTTTTTGAGACCTCGTATATAGATAAGGTTAATGGACGATTCATAAGCATTGCACAGACGACATTTCATGGAGTAATTAAACAAATTCCGATATCTACTAGCACAGTCGAAAGCTGCTTGCGAGTTAGTGCGAATAAATAAGAATTTGTATACATTTCCTCACATCAAACTTCCCTGTGTATGTACCAAGCAGAGTTGGAACATAAGGAACACGGGGTACTTAACATGATAAAAAACACAAACGCCTTCCTCTAAAAGTCTTCATCTATCAACACACAAGGGTACATAGATGCATTTTTTTATATCGTCATGGTGTAAGCATGCGCTTTTCACATTCGCACACATGTACGACTTCCCCAACACTATTATTTAACTATTATTATATTTGATAAGCTCCATACACTTGGTTCTTGGTTGTTTGAGCTGCAACGTGGTGCTCGAGCTGCAAGCGACGTCGCCGCGTCAACACCCGCAGAACGGTGGTACACGTTGTCTTCCATACATTTTCAGCATCGCATCTTTGCGGCGCCTGACAGTATGCAACAATCAGGGGGTCTGTGTCTCTCAACAGACCGTTGAGAGCAAATTAAGATATTAGATGCGGCAGAAGAGCACACACTTCGCTTACTTGGCCAGAGAAAATAATGACGACGAAACGAGCCTGTAAGTATGCTACAAATATGCGGAGAAACAAAAGTGAGATAATTCCACGTTACAAAGCAGCGAAGAGTGAAGGTAATTAGGAACTTGTTGAGCGAGATAATGTCATGAACAGCGCCTCTACATAGGCAACGTTTTATATGGTGAATGTGTGTATGGACAGGTATTTTATAATTATTTTAGTCACATTTAATTAATTCTTCAACTTCAGGAGTATATTTTATTTTAAAAGTTAAAGTTAAAAATAAAAGTATTCAAAAGACTTTTAAAAATAAAAGTAGTATTCAAAATACTTTTGTCAAAGACTTTTATTTTTAAAAGTTCAGTTTTAAAATTTAAACATTTTTAAGGCTTTATAATGATAACATTTATTAAAAAGTTTTTTTTGATAAAAGTTATAAAAGTTTCAACCTTTGTAATATGTATCTTTTCTTATCTTATCAATATTATGCTTTGTATATTTTATAACATTTCTTAAACTTACCCTGACATGCATGTGCGAGTCAACTTCGCCCGGCTGCTGAACTCCGGTGCGTATCTTTTTGTTTTGGGGCCCATCTGAGACGCCGCCGCCTCCACCACCACCGGCGCCGCCGCTACCGTTGCTGGAGCCGTTATATGCCATCGCGGTAGCCGTGGTAAAATTGATGTGTGTGGAAACCTGTTGGTAAATTATTTTGACGATTCTAAGTCGTAAGCGCAGCGAACAAAAACGGCAGCTGGGAAGCCTGAACTAGATTTCGCTTACTTAAACAAACAACTAACACAATGCGATCACAACACGCGACCGAATTTGATTTTGCGAGCAGTGTCAGAATTCTTGTGAACGTTCAGGTTTCAATAAAGTGCTGCAACTTAAGCCGACGGCTTCCGGTGCAAACAATAAATATTTTTTGTCGTTAATTTTTTTTAAGAATTTCAGGAAATGCTCCCTCAGTGTCGCTCTGTTTTGCTTCTCTTCTGGCTTTTAACTTTTTCCCCTTTTTCGATTTTCGCTTTGCTTGGCTCTTCTTTGCGCTGGCTTAAATCAGCTGGTGTTCATGTGAGGAAATGTAAAAAATAAAGTTACTTACATATTCAGAATATACTAAACTAGAATAGTGAAAACGTGAACTTTGAAATATTTGGAGCGTTGTTTGAAAAATGTAAAAAAAGTTATACCCGAAACTTCGTAGATCCAAAAGTTATAAGATCTATAAATTGAAAAGCGAAAGAATAACCCCAATAGGTCAATGTAAGGACTAGTAATAACCAAGCATGAATGTCAAAATTTCAACCGAGGTTTGTGGCGAAAAGGATGGAGGATGGATGGATGGAATTCTTTACTAAATTAAGTTATGAAGAAAAAAATACTCACTATTTTAAATTGACCTCAAAAAATTCAAGTCATCTTTATATCTACATGAAATAAAATGTAGTAAGTAAGTATATTTCTCAGGGTGTGTGCCAATTGGTTACTTTTTTCTCGATATAGAAAATATTGACATAAGAAACCTAAACTTTGACGTGAGTGCGGTGAATTAAAACGTCAATATTTTATGTAGCCCTGAGGTCTAGTTAAATTTTTGACAACCGTGGAGTATTCTCTTCAACGTCGAATATTTTCAAATAATTTAAAAATGGAAAAGAAAATTTCATCCACGAATTGGTACAGAACAGAGAACAAAATTTTACTCACCAGAGTAAATTTATTTCAACATTACTTACCACGAGTAAAAAGTAACCAACAGACACACAGCCTCAGTAGGAAATTCTACATTTTGCGGTTCTCAAAGTAAAAGCTCAATGAAAAATTATTACTTAGCACAACTGAAAACAAGATCAAACGGATATTTTTCTATTGGGATTATACAGCGTTAGAATATGCAAAGAATCCTGTAATTACGAACGAGTTCGTTCATTGTTATTCATTGATTATTGTTATACTTTGTCTCAAAAACACTATTAATAAACGGACTTCTTACCTAAAGGTAAGATATTTGTATAAAAATTTAATTTTAATCTCCAAGAGCTTCGAAGTACAATTGAAATAGGTTCACACTCCAAGCAGGTCGCTTTTCGCATGTGCAACAGAGAACTGCAACGAATAGAAAAACGAACTTTGGAATACATCGCTAAAATACGAATGGTGAACCGTTTGTATTCGTTAACTTAATGTACGAACCTGACTTGTAATCGTTCTAAAGCGAACAACGAAAATAATCGCCACGAAGAGTCCGAATCGCCACAGAAAATCCAAACACCAATGTTGCAAGGTAATTTAAGATTAGTAAATTCGGTAGTGTGCTTGGAATTTTAAATATTGAAAGGTTCCCAAAAAAATTTAAATTCCAATGGAACATATGAAAATACTTTAATTTTTTTTTAGAAAATGAATTTATAATCAATTTTGTTTCTCTAATTAACAATTATTAGAGGAATTATAACCTATAATGAGGTATATAATGAGGAGGAGTACCTCATCTACAAATAATTTAATTAATTTTTAGAATTTTGCAAATTTGTATTAAAACAAAATGAGAATGTTCTGTTAGCGTAAGATCTTTGAGAAATATCAGAACTCAAGGAAAAAGTGTAACAATAATTGAGAATTGTGTAAAATTCAATGACCTTTCAAATTTGCAATATACAGTGAATGAAAGAAATTCACCACTATCTCACGGGATTTTAAGAATAGAGAATTTGATATTATTAACAGATATGTATATGCATATACATACATATGTATGTCGAATTCTACATATGGAAGAATTTAAAAAAATTCAATTGCAAACCTAAGGGTTTTGAATCAAGATTCAGTGGTGGTTTCAAATGGTAAAACCAGCCGCAGAAGCCGTAGACAGTAATTTAAAAAACCAATTTTTAAAACTAAAGTTGTAAGTTACTACAAATGTCAATGTCTAGACATTAAATTTTCGAAAAGGTTGGCCGACGTTAAAGAAAAAAAAAGTGGTTTTCTCCACTTCGAGAAAACCAAAAAATTTCTCTGCAAACTTTTAAAACAGAAATGCAGCCATTAATTGGAATTTTCCAGTGTTCCCTGAAAGTTCTGAATATGTACAAAGTCAAATAGCTCGATAAGCTTCAAAGCTTTTCGCCTACTGAAACATCCCTCAAATTATTTAATATCTTAAATACGATATAAAAATTTTTCAATTTACTTTAAGACGATATTTTTAAAGGAATAAATTTCTAAAATAATCTGAAAACCAAAAACACCGATTTCGTTTCCAGAAATCTTTTCTATTTAAGAATTTTACTTTAATTTTGTTAATAAACGCTTCAGGACATTTTAAAACATTGACAAATTTGTATATGCATTTATTTTCCAAAATGATACAGTATGGGATATATATATACATATATATATACCTCTCCGAATCCAAAGATTCAACACACGCAATTATTCCAGGACTTTCAGACTATTTTCACTCATTCCACCCTCTTTCACAAATTTTCTTAGTTAACGAACCTTTTTTAAACACTTTTTTACGGAACTGGGAAACGGCAGAAAACCCGCAAGTAACAAAAGCTGATTTAGAAATTTATACACAAAAAACAAAAACTAAGTAATATTTCAAAAGCACACTTTCTTTAAAGTTATTTTCTTCTTTCAGCTTTTGTCAAAAGCAGTACGGTTCGACTTTCTGCTTTTAATTTTTGAAGACTTTTCGTTTTCCACGCGGACACCAACAACGTGAACTTCAAACGCAATAATAAAAGCACGACCATCAACGCAGCAACCCAGAAGGGTGGAAAACTGTAGCCGCTTTTGCAGAAGCGTCGGAAATGTGCTGTCAAAATGGCGGTGCTGCTTATTTCACGGGTAATATTGTATGGGGGGTGGTGGTGGTTATGGTGTGAGGTGGTAGTTATAGTACGATGCGCTACTCAAAGCTGTCTTGCTACTTCGGCAAATATGTACTATTCGTTATAAGGAGCAGAGAGTGGTCCGAAAAGGTTATTGCATATTTGTAATAATGAAGGTACGTGCCACTAGTACTTTATAATACGTCTTTTAAAGGCAAGCAAATGTTTTAGGAAATTGGTAGGCTTTAGGAAAACTCTTCAGCCAGCATCACAACAAAAAGCTTAATCAAAGACCAAACCAGAAATTTTCAGTTGGTTGTGATTAAAAGCAAGAAAATGAAAACACAATCCAACCACCAATGTTGCAAGGTTATGTATTTATTGAGTAGCCACCTTCACTGCGCTTTCGCCTTTTAACACTTTCACTCCTGGCAACACTTGAACAACTACTCGCGAAAATTATCATTCATACAAACAAAAGAACGCCTGCAAAAAAATTACACGCAGCGATGAACAATTTTCAATTGCTGTTGTCGTTTTTTATATATTTTGTTTTTTATTTTGTAATTTGTTGAACCTGCACAAATCCTATACGAACACTAACTTATTTTCTTAGTCACTGAGAGACACATTCGGGGAAAATGCTAGCACTGAAAGAGCACGCGATTCCTAAACTCTTCAAAGTATCTAGTTAAGTTGAGTTTTCCAGTTAGATTTCTCTCTGGCAATCGAATTTTCTTAATGCTTATTATGACCGCGCTAACACCTCCTATTCGCTTCAAAGTACACTTTGTACTAAATTATACTCGCTGTGAAAAAGAGAAAATGTCTTGCGCGACGTGCATAAAATATGATTTTAGCCCTAACCATGCAATGCATAAGCATCGTACTGACGAAAAGGGGAAATCTACGAAAACACAGGCTCCCATTCCCACACCCATACTATGCACACGCATGGTTTCGTCAAGTTTGTACTCTCTTTTTATGCATGGCTTGCATAAAAATATGCAATCTGGATCGCACTTTTGAGTTTTTAAGTTTTGAGAGAGGGATCTCAACGAAAAGCAAGCTATTCATTTCATGCATCAATAGATCGACCAAGCATTGCATGACATCGACAGCAATTAAAACAGCTGTTTCATGGTCCAGAAAAACAACACATACATTTTCTTCTGCTTGTAAGGGATGCCAAGCCTCACAAGAAAAGCTGAGAATCGCTGAGTACGCGTCCTCGAAACGAAAGAAATTATTTAGTATTATTAGTCATGTAGTATTATTTTTATAACTTTTAGTAGTTTTCTAATGCGGATATTACACTACGAACATTGTTCGAAATAACTGTAAAATTGTTTTTGCTTTCTGTACAAAACTGTCAACCTTACGCTCTCAGATTTCAGAGTTGAGTTCATCCAGAGAGGATGAACTTTTGCGAAGCAAAACAAAATGTTTGTGGTCGTCGACAACAAACTTCGATTAAAACGGTGTTCTAGTGTGCTGAAACAAAATAGTACTCGCGTTTAGGATTGAAATAAGTGCACTTTTATTGATAAAAGGTATTTCATGTAAGAAAAATAATCACAAAGCAACTCCGTAATTTTGCTTTGTATTTGTAAATATTGATATTTGTTTGCTCTATGTGTAATCACAATTCTGAACAAAAGTTTGAGAGAGAGCAAAAATGGTTCATCGACAACAAACAATGTTTATAGTGTAATATCCGCATAAGACTTTTCAATAGAAAAACACTAAATAAAAGTAATAGAGTTTACGTTGCAAATCCGTATGAGGATGGTAACACTTGTTCAGTTGTTTGTTACGGAAAGTAGTAGGATCCAAGGTTTATAGAAAGAAGGGTGCGCCACGCGCAGGTCCGTTATTTTTTTTCGTTTGACAGGGACGTCAAATAACGTCAATAAGTATTTGTATTGAAATTTTGTTTCGAGGCGCCTGCACACCGGTTATAACAATAATTATTAATATAAAATTTTGGTGATTGAATAATACCAATATTGAAGTGCTCTGTGAATTTTTGCAATAATGTTAGTGGTCAGGGTTTTCAAATTTCCATCAGTTGTTCGCTTATCAAAAATTTGGTGGGAGTTTTGCCAGCGAAAAAAACAATTCAAAACCAAACATGCAGGCATCTGTGAAGATCATTTTAATGTAAATTTGAGAATGAGTTGCAAATTAATATGGGTACGTAAATTTATTATTTTTTTTGCCTTTTAATTTATATAACGTGTACAAAATTAGTTTATGCTAAACGTAAAGTACTAAAGCTTAAGCGTAAAGGCTTAAGTTTTTGTTGGTTAATTATACAGTTTACATTTTTGCATAAAGTAATTATTGCAGTAATTATACATTTTTACACAAATGAAAGGTCTTTTAAATGCCTTTCCAACGATACGAAGAACATGTAAGTATTTTGTATAGTTGAAGAGATAAACTCTCGTAATTTCCAAATTTAAAAGGGATGTAACTCTGAAAACATACGAGAACGACAAGAAATGTTGCTTTTGTTGGAGTTACCGCATAAAACTACAACAACAAAAAAGCAACAACAAAACAGAAACATTCGTTCGAGTAACATTAAACCTGTTCCAACTTTTCTTCATAGGACTTTTCAAGTTTGTCATTTGTACCGTGTGTTGTGACCCTAGTGATTTTAGAAATACTTATTGACGTAGATGCGCAGAACGAGACCACTTTTCTTTGTTTACTGGCGCAACCTTTTATTCTATAAACCTTGGTAGGATCCAGACCAAATGTTTTTATTCAAGCTATGCATGAAGAGAGAGTACGAACTTGACGAAACCGTGCATGTGCATAGTATGGGTGAGCAAATGGTATTCAGCAGAGATTATCTCTGGTATTCAGTGTATTCGTTGTTTTCCGTCTTAAGGCCCAACCATGCAATGCATATGCATGCTATGCATGAAAAGAGAGAAACTACGAATACACTGAATCCCATTTGCGCACCAATGAACATGCATGCTCTGCACATGCATAGTTTCGTCAAGTTCGTTCTCTCTCTTCTTGCATAGCGTGAATAAGAATATGCGGTCTGGATCGTACTTTCCGTAACAAGCAACGGAAAAAGAGTTACCACCGCATACGAATTTGCCTTAAATTTTTGCAACCTAAAATTTTATTTTTTTTATCTAGTGTTTTCCTATTGAAAAGTCCCAGAAAACTATTAAAATTTATAAAAAAAATACTACATGACTGTTTTTAAAGTTTTTAATTCATTTTATGCAACATTAAACAATTTCTTCAGTTTTGAGGAGGCGTACTACGCGATTCTCAACTTTTCATGTGAGGCTAGGCAACCCTTAAAAGCAGAAGAAAACATATGTGGTGCTTTTCTGAACTATGAAACAGCTGTTTTAATTGCTTTAAATTTCATGCAATGCTTGGTCGTTCTACTGATGCATGGAATGAATAGCTTGCTTTTCGTTGAGCTCTCTCATAAAACTTAACATGCATATGCATTGCATGGTTGGGCCTTTATTCATATGCATTGCATGGTTAGGCCATTACCAAGGTTTATAGAATAAAAGGTTACGCCAGTAAACAAAGAAAAGTGGTCTCGTTCTGCGCATCTACGTCAATAAGTATTTCTAAAATCACTAGGGTCACAACACACGGTACAAATGACAAACTTGAACAGTCGTATGAAGAAAAGTTGGAACAGGTTTAATGTTCCGCTCCTACGAACGCTCCTATTTTGTTCTTGCTTTTTTGTTGTTGTAGTTTTATGCGGTAACTCCAACAAAAGCTACATTCTTGTCGTTCTCGTATGTTTTCAGAGTTAAATCCCTTTGAAATTTGGAAATTACGAGAGTGTATCTCTTCAACTATACAAAATACTTAAATGTTCTTCGTATCGTTGGAAAGGCATTTAAAAGATTTTTCATTTGTGTAAAAATGTATAATTACTGTAATAATTACTTTATGCAAAAATGTAAACTGTATAATTAACCAACAAAAACTTAAGCCTTTACGCTTAAGCTTTAGTACTTTACGTTTAGCATAACCTAATTTTGTGCACGTTATATAAATTAAAATGTAAAAAAAATAATAAATTTACGTACCCATATTAATTTGCAACTCATTTTCAAAGCAATTTACATTAAAATGATCCTGCAGATGTCTGCATGTTTGGTTTTGAATTATTTTTTTCGCTGGCAAAACTCCCACCAAATTTTTGATAAGCGAACAACTGATGGAAATTTGAAAACCCTGACCACTAACATTATTGCAAAAATTCACAGAGCACTTCATTATTGGTATTATTCAATCACCAAAATTTTACATTAAAAATTATTGTTATAACCGGTGTGCAGGCGCCTCGAAACAAAATTTCAATACAAATACTTATTGACGTCATTTGACGTCGCTGTCAAACGAAAAAAAATAACGGACCTGCGCGTGGCGTAACCTTCTTTCTATAAACCTTGGTGCGGTGCTTATTTCAACCACTTCCATAAGGCTGTGTGTTTCAATTCAGAGATTAATGAGATTGGAAACTCTTTTATCTTCAGATAAAGATGAAAAAAAGATCGATTTTTTATGAACTGGTGAATTTGGCTACATTTCTTTTGCAGCCAGAAAGAGATAGCTAGTGACGCTTTATCTTTTGACGGTATTATTCACCAGCATTTTTTGCAAGCGGTTGCCACCATATAGTCAAATAAATGTACTAATAAAAGCCACTTATCTCGTAAACTAAGCGAGCTAGCGGAACAAGCAAAGTACTGTTGGAAAGGTATTTTGAATACCTTTAATTTATATAATATACATGTTTGTCCATAACATGGCGGTTAAGGAGTTATATTGATTTTTAGAAAAATGTGACAAGTTGACCTTGAAACAATAATTTTTTTCTGCCAAACGGACACATTAAGGTATAAAACAAATTACAGTTATGGAAAGCCTGTTCTCTTACCTTGACAACTCGCGCGATTTTTCATAAAAATTTTTTAATTTAAAATGTTTTTCACTAGAGCGGCGCAGGCAAAATTGTTATTGAAATTTTGAAAAGTAAAGCTGAAGTAATGAAATACAATAGTAAGTATAACATATTATATACCATTTTAAAGGTAAGAGAACAGGCTTTCCATAACTGTAATTTGTTTTATACCTTAATGTGTCCGTTTGGCAGAAAAAAATTATTGTTTCAAGATCAACTTGTCACATTTTTCTAAAAATCAATATAACTCCTTAACCGCCATGTTATGGACAAACATGTATATTATATAAATTAAAGGTATTCAAAATACCTTTCCAACAGTACTTTGCTTGTTCCGCTAGCTCGCTTAGTTTACGAGATAAGTGGCTTTTATTAGTACATTTATTTGACTTTCAAACGGTCATAAATCCAAGATGGCTGACCAGCCCCTGACAAAAACCATACAGTTTCGTTCCTGATGGTCCCAGCTAACGGTAAAAAAAAGGGAAAAAAAATCTGAGCTTGGCAGCTATTCTGCATTTATGCCGAAATAAATTTATGCCCACATTTTTTACTTTGTCTACTTATGGTGGCAACCGCTTGCAAAAATGCTGGTGAATAATACCGTCAAAAGATAAAGCGTCACTTGCTATCTCTTTCTGGCTGCAAAAGAAATGTAGCCAAATTCACCAGTTCATACAAAATCGATCTTTTTTTCATCTTTATCTGAAGATAAAAGAGTTTCCAATCTCATTAATCTCTGAATTGAAACACACAGCCTTATGGAAGTGGTTGAAATAAGCACCGCACCAAGGTTTATAGAAAGAAGGTTACGCCACGCGCAGGTCCGTTATTTTTTTTCGTTTGACAGCGACGTCAAATGACGTCAATAAGTATTTATATTGAAATTTTGTTTCGAGGCGCCTGCACACCGGTTATAACAATAATTTTTAATGTAAAATTTTGGTGATTGAATAATACCAATAATGAAGTGCTCTGTGAATTTTTGCAATAATGTTAGTGGTCAGGGTTTTCAAATTTCCATCAGTTGTTCGCTTATCAAAAATTTGGTGGGAGTTTTGCCAGCGAAAAATTTTTTGCCTGCGGCGCTCTAATAAAACAACATTTCAAATTATACGATTTTCAGGGAAATTTTATAATTCCCAAACACCAAATACTCATACTAATTATGTATTACTAATTCTTGTTTTCGTGTTTCATACCGTTTATTACCAAAACCGTTATAAGTTCAATGTGTTGGTTTTTTAAATCGAAACGTTCCACTTAAATCAGTTAAAGCAGTTAAACACTTCTTAGTTTTTCAAGCAGGAAACTTGAATATTGTGAAAATCTAATAAAATGAATTTCTTAGACATTAACGAATGGTGGTAAACTTAACGATAAGTCCCTAAACACAACACAGTGAAGGTTTATATAGGTGCCCTCATGGTCACATTTTAAAATTAGTTAAAAGACAAAAAGATAGTGACTCTGATTCATCAGATTATGAATTTTATTATGACTAATAACTTAAAACTGCCATAATATATAATCATGCGATTTTTCATAAAAAATTTTTCATTTCAAATGTTTTTCACTAGAGCGGCACAGGCAAAATTGTTATTGAAATTTTGAAAAGTAAAGCTAAAGTAATGAAATACAATAGTACGTATAATATTTTATATACCATTTTAAAGGTAAAAGAACAGGCTTTGCACAACTGTAATTTGTTTTATACCTTAATGTGTCCGTTTGGCAGAAAAAAATTATTGTTTCAAGGTCAACTTGTCCCATTTTCCTAAAAATCAATATAACTCCTTAACCGCCATGTTATGGACAAACATGTATATTATATAAATTAAAGGTATTCAAAATACCTTTCCAACAGTACTTTGCTTGTTCCGCTAGCTCACTTAGTTTACGAGATAAGTGGCTTTTATTAGTACATTTATTTGACCTTCAAACGGTCATAAATCCAAGATGGCTGACCAGCCCCCGAAAAAACATGGCCACTTCCGTTTATAACGGTCTCAAATAACGGTAAAAAAAAGGAAAAAAAAATCTGAGCTTGGCAGCTGCGGGAAACAGAGATTATAACCACTTTGCTACGAGCAGAGATTAATGAGATTGGAAACTCTTTTATCTTCAGATAAAGATGAAAAAAAGATCGATTTTTTATGAACTGGTGAATTTGTCTACATTTCTTTTGCAGCCAGAAAGAGATAGCAAGTGACGCTTTATCTTTTGACGGTATTACTCACCAACATTTTTCGCAAGCGGTTGCCACCATAAGTAGACAAAGTGAAAAATGTGGGCATAAATTTATTTCTGTGGGTATTTTTACGTGATTGTAGAAATTTGATTAAACTATTTTTTAATTTAGTTCAAATATTATAATATTTATATAGTTTTCTATATTTGTAAAATTTATAATGAAAAAAAGATATAAAGGATATTCTTTTACTTCTTTATTAGATGACAATTCTGTAAGTTATAGAGATCATGCTGTTTCCACACCACCATTGAGATAAGAGTCAAGGGGAGTTACCGATTTTTTAGGGTGTATTAACTATAAAACACAACAAATTTATTAATACTAATTACTAATATTAACTACTACTTAATACTAAAATAAAAAATAAGTTATGTAATACATGCAAGCCTTACTTCATGCAGACCACCGGGAAATGATTTGATAGAAAAAGATTAAGGGGAAGAATGCAACGCAAGTGGACGCAAATGACAAAATATTTACAACAAACTCGTTTTATTTATTTATGTGTTATGCGCAAAATATCATTTCTGAAATCAGGTTCGAAAATACTTCTCTTAAAAAAAGCAAATTTTACTATACATATATGCAAAAGCATAAAAATGCCCATTTGCTTTACATCCGCAGGCACAAGTTCTGTAATACGACGTTTTAAAGCAAATATTTGTCAATGACAGCTTTAAAAGCGGGAAACAGATATTATGACCACTTTTCTACGAGCAATGATATGGCACATTTTTACATTTTCGACATGCAACCGTTCAATTAAATTTGTTTTTGTAAAATTTGTATTGAAACTCACCGTTTTCAGTCGAGTCTTCGAAACTCACCCGCCAAAAGCATAAACAAACCTTTGTTTATGCTTTTGGCGGGGAGTTTGCATACACAATTTATAGAAACAACACGCGCCTGTTTTTTTGAACAGCTGTTTTGTTCTAAGTTTCCAATCTCGTTATCTCTGGCTACGAGTTACGATATGGCACATTTTCACATTTTCGTCATGCAACCGTTCAATTAAATTTGTTTTTGTAAAATTTGTATTGAAACTCACCGTTTTCAGTCGAGTCTTCGAAACTCACCCGCCAAAAGGATAAACAAAGGTTTGTTTATCACCGTTTCATCCTTTCTTCTATATTTCCAAGAAAATTCGTTGGTTATGGGTAAATATTTTGGGTCAGTTTTTTTTTTAAATAGGAGTACAGGCAGTTATTACATTTCAAAAATAAATTCCTAGAGCTACAATGGATAATAAAAGAAAACAATGGGGGCTGATACACGGGCTCATCATTATGCGTGTCTCAAATAAAGCTCTAAAGTTGCTCGCTGATACACGACAAAATATTATGCATGACTCAAAAATCGTGTACGTGCAAGCGGTTGAGAGTGTGTTTGTAAGCCCTTTCATTTCAACGAAAACACTGTACGGAGTCAAGGTTTATAGAAAGAAGGTTACGCCACGCGCAGGTCCGTTATTTTTTTCGTTTGACAGGGATGTCAAATGACGTCAATAAGTATTTGTATTGAAATTTTGTTTCGAGGCGCCTGCACACCGGTTATAACAATAATTTTTATTTATTTATTTATTTATTTTATTTATTTATCCAAGTTGTACAAAGAAGGTCAGTTTGACCTTATATTAATCATACTTAGTTCAACACAATAGTCAACCATACAGCGGTTTGTCTTATTCTAAGGTATAACTTATAACTATACAATATAATTTTTAATGTAAAATTTTGGTGATTGAATAATACCAATGATGAAGTGCTCTTTGAATTTTTGCAATAATGTTAGTGGTCAGGGTTTTCAAATTTGCATCAGTTGTTCGCTTATCAAAAATTTGGTGGAAGTTTTGCCAGCGAAAAAAACAATTCAAAACCAAACATGCAGACATCTGCAGGATCATTTTAATGTAAATTGCTTTGAAAATGAGTTGCAAATTAATATGGTTATGTAAATTTATAATTTTTTTTACCTTTTAATTTATATAACGTGCACAAAATTAGGTTATGCTAAACTTAAAGTACTAAAGCTTAAGCGTAAAGGCTTAAGTTTTTGTTGGTTAATTGTACAGTTTACATTTTTGCATAAAGTAATTATTACAGTAATTATACATTTTTACACAAATGAAATGCCTTTCCAACGATACGAAGAACATGTAAGTATTTTGTATAGTTGAAGAGATAAACTCTCGTAATTTCCAAATTTCAAAGGGATGTAACTCTGAAAACATACGAGAACGACAAGAAATGTTGCTTTTGTTGGAGTTACCGCATAAAACTACAACAACAAAAAAGCAACAACAAAATCGGAGCGTTCGAGTAACATTAAACCTGTTCCAAGTTTTCTTCATACGACTCTTCAAGTTTGTCATTTGTACCGTGTGTTGTGACCCTAGTGATTTTAGAAATACTTATTGACGTAGATGCGCAGAACGAGGCCACTTTTCTTTGTTTACTGGCGCAACCTTTTATTCTATAAACCTTGGTACGGAGTGATTGATTTGACGTGTCAGTAGCAGCAGCAATGTTGTCGTTGATGCACCGTGTGTTATGCCTGCATTTATGAGTTTGCATTATCGAAATTTTATAATTGTATTTTCCATTATTTCCTGTAATGACCTTCAACTGTGTTTTACATGTTCGCTAGCCTCCTTTTTTACAGGAATTTCCAAGTTGTAAAAATTAACAACGGCGAAAGGGTTAGGATATGTGCAAAATAAAAAGAGAGCAGGAGGCAACGGGACCTTTTTTGTATTTTGTTTTTTATTTATAATCCTAAAAAACGTTTCAGCCTTTTTTTCTTTATTTCCAAGAAAATTCGTTATGGGTAAATATTTTGGGTCAGTTTTTTTTAAATAGGAGTACATACAAGTATTTTACATTTCAAAACTAAATTGCTAGAGCTACAATGGATAATAAAAGAAAACAAATACAGTAAATTTCTAAGAAAACCCAAAAATAAAAACCGAATTAATTTTTTTATTACAATTGGTTTGACAAACAGTAAAAAAGCCGACGGCTTTTCAATACATTTTTTCTTGCTACCTGCATGTATGTTCGCTTCCGCGAAGCCCTTGCTGCGGCTGCTGTGCATAGTAAAACAGGAATAAAAGCACAAGAGATAAGAAAAATTTTCAGACCCTGCTTCGAGTTCTGTATGCATGTGTTTGTTTGATGATCGTGAGACAGCCAAAATTTTTGCATCAAATGTTATAAGCGTTTGGATCGTAAGTTGTTCCACTTTTTGAAATCAACCAATCAGCGTGAGGATTATAAATAAAAAATAAAATACAAAACAGGTCGCCATGCTCTTGCTCTGTTTCTATTTTTTATATATCCTAACCCTTTCGCCGTTTTTCGTCATTTTCGTCATTTTTACAACTTGGAAATACCTGTAAAAAAGGAGTCTGGCGAAAATGTAAAAAATAGTTGAAGGTCATTACAAGAAATAATGGAAAATACAATTAAAAACGTTCGAAGAATGCGATCTCATAAATGGTAGATTCCATAAATGCAGGCATAACAGACGGTGCGTCAACGACAACATTGCTGCTGCTACTGACACGTCAAATCAGTCACTCCGTACAGTGCTTTCGTTGAAATGAAAGCGCTTACAAACACACTCTCAACCGCTTGCACGTACACGATTTTTGAATCATGCATAATATTTTGTCGTGTATCACTGAGCAACTTTAGAACTTTATTTGAGATACGCACAATGATGACTCGTGTATCAGCCCCCATTGTTTTCTTTTATTATCCATTGTAGCTCTAGGAATTTATTTTTGAAATGTAATAACTGCCTGTACTCCTATTTAAAAAAAAAACTGACCCAAAATATTTACCCATAACCAACGAATTTTCTTGGAAATATAGAAGAAAGGATGAAACGGTTTTTAGAATTATAAATAAAAAACAAAATACAAAAAAGGTCGCCATGCTCTTGCTCTCTTTCTATTTTTTATATGTATATCCTAACCCTTTCACCTGTTGTTCATTTTTACAACTTGGAAATTCCTGTAATAAAGGACACTGGCGAAAAGGTAGAAAAAAGTTGACGGTCCCCAGCAAAAATCGAGCTTTCTTTGGAATCGAGAGCGGAATCCAGAGAGACGCTGGCAATCGATTCCTTTCTAGATTCTAGAACCCATTATTTTTACATAGGCATGTCATTGGAGGTAGTGCATTACACTTAAGAGACTTAGATTAGCTTTTATAATAGCTTCCATTCATCGATTATATAACCATTTCTAGAAGAATTAAAAATAAATAAAATTAAGTTATTCGGTACATTTTTGTGCATTTCGATACGCATTTGTACCATTCTATATATTTTATTTATTTACAAATTTATGTATTCGAAACTAGCAACTTCAAACTCATATTAAACATCCATGCAGGGTTCGGAAAAGGCTCGCCCCTGCTCGCTCTTTCAGGCTCGAAAGAGCGTTTCTTTTCGAGAGCACTCGCGAGCACTCGCGACAAAAAAAAATTTTCATGCGCTTCTGCTCACTCGAAAGAGCGTTTGTTTTCAGGAACACTCGCGAGCAGGAGCAGGAGCGGCAAAAAAGGAGCGCTGAAGCTGAGCTGTTTCTGAGCTGATGGTAGGTAGCAAGTAAATAATTTGTTCAATATCTATTATGCTTCAAATGACGTCTTAAATTAAAAGTTTTTTCCCCGCTTATTATATTTCCACATTTTTTACACACAGACTTGTCATTTTCTGGAGACATTTTATATATGTAAGTAATATAAATAATTTTGTAATTGCGGAATACGTTTATTCAAATCAATGACAGAACCAATAATGACCATAGTTACAAAAATGTGTCATTTAAATATTAAACTATCATTGTTTTCTGATCCAAGCATGTAATGCAGGAATACCGTCATCTACATAGAATTTGCCAAAGGGTTATTACATATGTAAATATGTACGAAAAATACTTACAATTTCAGCCTGCGATGGAATTCTCCAGGCAAAGGATGGATGTGCATGCGTTTCAAATTTGCATTTTTTAGATGGGTTTTTTTGACAAACAACGCGTTAGGTAAAAAAATCATGATTAGGTTGACCTGGCGATTGTAAGTGGCAATTCGCCGATAAAAAGTACCTTGTGTATGAAGAGTATATGCGTAAAGTATACATACATACATACTTATGTACATATATTGTATTATTAAGTACCTGTCTATTCGTGAAAACGGTGCTACATCCGCATGAAAAACGAAGACAATAAACAGCAATAAAACCATTACCTCTTTTAAGCAATTCTTTGAAATTTGGCTATTTAGCCCTAATTCTTCACCAGAGCTTATAAAAAATCTTCAGTGTTAAAAAATACGAAATATTTGACAAATTTTTGTTTATTACCTTTGACTTGTTTCAATTATAAATATTGAACAAATTATTTACTTGCTACCTACCATCAGCTCAGAAACAGCTCAGCTTCAGCGCTCCTTTTTTGCCGCTCCTGCTCGCTCGTGCTCCTGAAAACAAACGCTGTTTCGAGCGAGCAGGAGCGCATGAAAATTTTTTTTGTCGCTCCTGCTCGCTCGTGCTCCTGAAAACAAACGCTCTTTCGAGCGAGCAGGAGCGTATGAAAATTTTTTTTTTGTCGCTCCTGCTCGCGAGTGCGAGCGAACAAGAGCGAGCATTTCCGAACCCTGCATCCATGCTCAGCGGGATTTGAACCACGTCCTCAAGATTGTAAGGCAAACACATTAACTTCTGCGCCAGCGCGGACGTCTTTGTCTGACATAAAGTCTCATGTTTTGCATAAAAAGATGCGTCTTATTTTTATATTTTTCCATTTGTCTCTGCATTCTTTATAAGAAAGAAAGAGAAAGCTTATCAGAGCTTCTTATTGCATTCTGTGGAATCCGTAGAAGAATATGAAGAATCGCCATTAGCATTTTGGTAATGCATTATGGAATCAGTGATGGAACTAAGCCATTCCGAAATGTTGAAAAATTTTTGCTGTGCAATTTGAGAGCTTTATTTGCGACACGCACAATGATAAGCCCGTGTATCACCCACCGATGAGTGCAAACTACAAACAGAACAGAGTTGTTGTGTGGTGTAATTAAAAAGTATGCATGTTTTGGAGTGAAAAAGCTGCACTTATATCGGAAAGAGGAGGATTCCGTGAAAATAATTGCACAAAGCAACTCTAACTATGTGTAAATACTACGGATAGCGTTTGACTGTTTGCTGTGCGCTGTATTTGCAATGTAACATAGTAATCAAACAAATTTGACGGGAGAGTAAAATACATAGTTCATTTCTTTGACTCTTTAATCAAACAAATGTTTTCAACGTAATATGGGCCATACTGTTCATAAAAGTTTGGCCTCGTTGACAGCAAACATTTTGGTTGGCAAACTCAACTCTAAAAGCTGAGAGCTTAATGCTGTAAAAACATAGAAGTCGTTCGACGACTGTTGTGGCCGCGACTTGTCAAAATAACACAGGTTCTAATGGGAAACGAGAAAAAAATAAAATGTCATTGCCAACGCGAACGACAACGACAAAACTGCGCAATTCTTTTATTTTTTCGTTCAAAATTAAATTGTTACCAAAGTTAAATAGGAAAAACAAATTTTATTGTGTGAGTATATTAATTATCCTAAAATGTGTTAACTAGTAGGTTTGTGCTTTTACCTGGTCTGACTTCGCTTTGCTAGCTCCGGTCAGGACGAAATTCTCAGCCCTGTCAGATCAGTCACAATTACCTCCTTTTCCGGAAGCCGTCTTTCTCTTTCCTTTTCCCGCTCTACATCTTATCACTCGCCTCTTTGATCTGCCCACGAAACCCCTCATATAATACTAATAATAATATTCTAAGCTATACGCAACAAATTAATGGTAATTTATCCATTATTTCATAATTTGGACAAAAAAATGTTGCAGATTGGTATAGTTATTTTGTAAACAAATGATCTGTCCTCTGCTGCGTTTCAGCATACAGTTGACAACTTTGTACAGAAAATAACTTCACACTTTTGTCGAACAATGTTCGGAGTGTTCGGAAATAGCGATATCCTTGCTCTTCTTCTTCTTTTTATTTGTTTTTCTCTTTTGCTAAGCAAATGACAGCTCCAATCGCTTCTTCGCCGTAGCTGACAATACGTAGATGTTCATTTAATCGACACGTAAGGTGACGAAGTGGCACTATATAGTACTCATCCTATAACTTTTATATAGTAAGCATGAAGAGATATAATCTTAACACTAAAAATAAAGCAAAATTATGAAAACCTGACGCCACGTACGAACCCATGAAATTTGGTCATCCTCTCGTTCGTTCGGTCTAGATATTGTCACAATACGGCGTCACGTCAGTTCAGATTAAATAAACCTTAAGGGCCTTATTAAACCGTAAAAACCTTATGAGGGCGTACTCTCACGTAACGCAATCGGTGGCTTTGTTTTGTGATTTTTGTGGATTACAAAAACAAAGATATTACAAAATGTCAATGTCAAACACAAGACAGAATCTGCGATCGACGTTACGTGCACAAGTACAGGATAAGGTCCATTTTCGCAATAGCCTGCGATTTCTGATTGTGTACAAACACTAGACACCGAAAGGTCGTACGAATGCTTTAAGCTTTAAACACAATCAAAGCAGCAAGATGCAACTTTAAATCTCAGCTGTCAAAATTATGCCTTGAACACATAGAAATGCCTTGAACACAGAAAATCGCACGACGAATTATTCGGTGCGAACTGTCAGAAATCTTCCGCCGCAGCGAAGTTTTGGCTTGTCAAAGTCGACAGCACTGACTTAGCACTTAGCACTGAGAAAAATATATGCTCTGAAACGCAAAGCATGAATATTTTTGGATTTTTGTTTGTTTGCACGATACATATTTGGATTATTGCAGTATACATATTTGGATTATTGCGAATGAAGCATAAGATCGGAAATTATCTTGTAATGAGTAATGTAAATGTAATATTTTATAAAATAAAATAGATAATGCAATAATATTTTATAATCTAAAGTAGATAATGCAATAATAATTTATAATATGAAGAAAATTGAATAATGCAATAATATTTTTTAATATAAAGGGAAAATTCACATAAACTTTGTCATAAAGACAAACAACGATAATTTTTTGGGTGTAGCAAAATCAAACAAGCGCAGCACCTCGTCGCTGTCTCGGAAGCTACTGACGAGATTTCGTTAACGCTGCGAACGAACTGGATCGATCGCAGATGCGATTTATTCGCAGGCAGAGGCAGCGACGTAATTTTATTTTTTTCTCGTTTCCCATAAGAGGCCGTGTAATTTTGACAGTTCGCACCGAAATATTCGTAGTGCGATTTTCTATGTGTTCAAGGCAAAAATCGCATGACGAATATTTCGGTGCGAACTGTCAGAAATCTTCTGCCGCCGCGAAGTTTTGGCTTTTCAAAGTCCATGAGAAAAATGGTCTCGTTCTGCGTATCTACGTCAATAAGTATTTCTAAAATCACTAGGGTCACAATACACGGTACAAATGACAAACTCGAAAAGTCGTATGAAGAAAAGTTGGAACAGGTTTATTGTTACTCGAACGCTCTGATTTTGTTGTTCTAGTTTTATGCGATAACTCCAACAAGAGCAACATTTCTTGTCGTTCTCGTATGTTTTCAGAGTTACATCCCTTTGAAATTTGGAAATTACGAGAGTTTATCTCTTCAACTATACAAAATACTTACATGTTCTTCGTATCTGAAGCCTTTACGATTAAGCGATTTAGTACTTTACGTTTAGCATAACCTAATTTTATGCATATATAAATTAAAAGGTAAAAAAAATAATAAATTTACGTACCCATATTAATTTGCAACTCATTTTCAAAGCAGTTTACATTAAAATTATCTTCACAGATACCTGCATGTTTGGTTTTGAATTCTCTTTTTCGCTGGCAAAACTCCGACAAATTTTTGATAAGCGAATTTTTGATAAGCTGATGGAAATTTGAAAACCCTTACCACTAACATTATTGCAAAATTTCACAGAGCACTACATTATTGGTATTATTCAATCATCAAAATTTTACATAAAAAATTATTGTTATAACCCGTGCGCAGGCGCCTCGAAACAAAATTTCAATACAAATACTTATTGACGTCCCTGTCAAACGGAAAAAAATAACGGACCTGCGCAACCTTCTTTCTTAAACCTTCGTTCTAAACATTTTTCTACTCACACTCTTAAAATACACACATACTTACAAGATTTTGCAAAATTTTGCAACGCTCTACTCGGATCTTTCTTGCAGCTCTATTCCGCGTCAGTTTTTACGCCGAGTAGGGCGTTTCTGTTTGACTGCCTCCATAATAACCTGTGTAATGCAACTGCCTTCGCGATAATCTATGCCGCACAGTGGCCGGTTTTTCAACTTAGCGGTCAAAAATTCATATCTTTTGACTCTCTTGGAATATTTTATTCCGGTTTTTTCTTCCGGTTTTTGTTGGATTCTTCTAATCTTAAGCTTTAATGTGAGAATCTCTTTTGAATAATTGCTCCGGTTTCAGTTGTCTCCTAACGCTAAAATAGAAATTATTTACTATTAACTGATATGAATTAAAAGTAAACACTTACTACTGTATTAAACTTTAATTGCAATATTTAGCATCGGAGTAATTTCTTCACAGAGTTGTTGTATACATTAAACTTATTGGAGCTATAACTGACCGAGCAGAAAAATTTATTCGTCTAATAAATATTTTATATTTATAAAATATAATTTTATAAATATTTTATATTTATTCGCGTTAATAAATTTTTCATTTCTTCACATATTTTATGTCAATATTTTTTCACTAAACATTTCACCTTATGTGTTTTCATTGTTTTGTAATTATTCAAATTTTAAAACTTATTGGAATTGCTATAAATATGGTTGAAAAGAAAATGCGCAATCGAAAGGACAAATGTAGTGATCAATAACTTGATTGATACACGAGCACCTTAGAAAATAAAGAAACAGACGATTGGAACAGAATACTGTTCACAATATCCGGGAAAAGTTTGGTTTAGCGGTTTTGTCCCGATTTTTTTGTTACTTTTTTTACCGTTATTTGGGATTATTATAATGCTGTTATATGCCCACTTTTAGGGGCGTGGCATTAGATTGGGTGTTATCGGCGTTTGAAGGTCGCGAAAGGTCACCTCTTTAAAGGTTTATTATTGCGAAAATAGGTAAGGTACATTATCCTGTCTTTTAACGATACAAGAATCCATGCCCCGATGTAGAACATTTTTACAGCGTTAGGCTATTGGACAACAAATTAGAAGTTCTGCATACTCAGAAAAGTTTTAAAAAAATATTTGTAGTGTTTATAGAGTGTTGCTTTAAACCAAAAACTTTGTTTATGCAATAAAAAATCTGATAAACATTTGAAAAACCTAATACTTATAGTCATTTTTATATAATTTCAAACATATAAATAGTGTGTATAAGGGCATTCTGGAACAACGTATCGACTGCGCTGCCGTGTGGAGCGTGTGGTGCGCTATGTGTATGAGTGAGATAGCGCTATATGGATGTGTGGGAGTGAGTGAGAAGGAGATATCTTCTGCCGGTAGACTGAAGCGCTGCTTTGAGTGGGCCATGCCACTTTAGTAATCATGATGTGTGCATCACTCGGTAAATTTAGGGGTATGTGTTAAATGGATCATTGTGGCAAAAGTGGGCGTAGAAAAAGTGGGTGTGAAAAAAGTGACATACATATAGACGGACATACATACATACATACATATAGACATATACATATAGACGAACATACATATATACATACATACATATAGACAGACAGACGGACATACATACATACATACATATAGACGAACATACATACATACATACATGCATACATATAGATAAACATACATACATATAGACGAACATACATACATTCTAGAAATTTTTGTTTTCGCTTTTGTTATCGCGCTGAATCATATTATAAAAAAAAACGCAACTAGTCATTTCGAACATGTACGAACAAACGCAACTAGTCATTTCGAACATGTATGAACAAAAGCAACTAGTCATTTAGAACATGTACGAATTTGTTTGTACACCTATACCTCACTTTGCGTCGGGGTTACGTTCCAAAAAAACACGACGCAAATCGAAACGACGCAAAGTGAATTAAGATTTTCTATAGCAAACCATGTAAAGATCGAAGATAGGTTCCAGGGTTACGAAAATACTACTTTTTAAAAAGAAAATCGATCAAAGTAAACATTACAAAAACAAAAATAATATAACTCTGCCAATAAATAAATTGGAAAAATATTTACCTTTTTTGTAATCAGAAACAACCCGTAAAAATTTATAGAAATTAATTATTCTCTTTTTTAAAAAGCACAAACACTAATTGAAACGTTAGAAAAAGCACAATATGTACACTACATAATTGAAACTGAACTCTAAAATTAGCAAAACAAAGTAAAAATAAAACTGTATTAAAATTGCGTTGATTTTCAGTTAGAAGAGGAATCCCCGAATTTGATGGCATGGCGCAATTAGAAACAAAAGTGTAGCCATCTGTTAGAAAACAAGAAAAAAATTAAAGACTCGAACCCAAAACAACGCAACATCGAAAACCTAACGACGCACAGTGAAAATTGGTACTAATTAAGCAGCGACGCAACTTCGAAAACAATGCAAAACGAAACGACGCAAAGCGAGGTATAGGTGTATATTGAACATCTTGTCGTCGATGTTGTTGTTAATCTGAATATGTGTAGCGTTGTTGTTGTTGGAACTTTTATTTTTTTATCGCTCTCATTTAATTGCGTTTTATTATTTTGCTTCGCACAGAATCGTAATGTAAACAAGCTTCTGCATGTAGATTGAAGACCCACGCTGCTTTGAGTGGGCCATGTCACACTTGTAATCATGATGTGTGCATCACTCTCGTTGATTGGTAAATTCAGGGGCATGTTGTGGTAAAAGTGGGCGTAGAAAAAGGGGTGTGTCAAAAGTAGGTGTGACAGATTGGGGCGTGGCAAAACGGGCATTTAGACGGACATACATACAGACAGGCGGACATATATTTTTTTCTCTCCTCAACCAAATTTTCTGCTTTATGCTTAGCGAATGCTATTATATTCTAAATTGAAAAATAAAAAGAATCAATTTTTTTGTGTCATAAATTATATGTTTATTTTATTTATTCATCCAAAATTTTATAATACAATATTTTTCACATTTAGGCCCAGTTTTTCAGTGCTCGTTTAAACGGCGTTTAAACGGAGATTAGTTAAACGCCAAACAAAAGTTAACTGAGATTTGAGTTTTACAGTGCGAGTTTAACTTATCTACGTTAAACGTATCTTTTCTATATTTCATACAGAAGTTATCTAAATTCAATGAATATTTAGCGTATACCTAAACCTTTTTTGGCAGCACTTGACAATATTTTCATTTTTACAAAGAGAACAGCTGTTCTGGTGCAAATAAACAAAATTATTAGCATAGTTTTGAACAAAGGTAAATGTCTGTACTCGAAGAAACAGCTGTTTCTTTATCTATTAAAAAGATAAATTTACCGGAGTTTAACTGAGCAATATCGGCCGGTTAACCTCCGTTTAAACGAGCACTGAAAAACACAATGTGTCGTTTAAACGAAGGTTAACTGAGAAACGACGATAACTGAGCACTGAAAAACTGGCCCTTAGTAATACATTGCTTGTGTTAAGGGAAAGCCAACCAGAACCTCCAAGCGAAAGTCGTCGGTATCTTCTTTCATTACTTTACACAAATAGTAAACTCCGTTTGAAAATTCTTCTATTGTCTCATCGCTGATGTTGTTAAATCTTTGTGGCAGAAAAACGATATTGTCTTCCAACTCCATTAAAACTCGGTCTCCATACTTTGTTTTCGTTTTACGTACATTTTTAATTAAATATGATTTATTCGGCTCCATACTTTAATTGATAATATGGTTTTTTGAACACTGTTGTTCTTATTGAAATCTTCCATAGCAGCGATAGAAAAAGTTGATGATCCTTGACGTTGTTTTCGATTCATTTTCGAATTTGTTTTTTTTTTTCTTAATTTTCTTGATAGGTGATTAATTTTCTTACTAACTGAAGAGCTCTTAACTGCACCGATTGAAAGATGAACTAAAACTGAATAGATGCAACCGAAGAAAATAGTATTTATAACAAGAAATTTAAATTTTTTAGTTTAGTTTGTACCTAGAATTTGGGGATCAAGAGAGAATGAGAGAGAATGAGAAAGAAAGAGAGAAAGAAAGAAAGAGAGAATTCCAATCACAACAAAATGGATAAGAAGAAAGATATTACAATGGAAGAATCTTGGACAACGAAGATGCATTTGGAGCTTGTGGTTAAAAAAAAAAACCATTTAAATCAGACAAGGAGTGGAATCATCATCAGTAGTAAAACCAACATCATCATCATCATCATCATCATCAAAATCAAAATATACCTTATAATAAATACAAATAAAACACAATTTGCTTTCATTTTAATGAACTAAAACAGTAAACTTTATTCGTTGTTTCTCTTCAAAAAAAGTTAAATTCTAAAGAAATTTTAGACATAAATGACCGCAGTTAAATGAGTTATAATCTTGATGCTGAGTATAGTTGTAACGTATTCCATCACCCAAGTATTGGATTATTTCATACGGTGGTTGCAAGTTTCCAAAACTATCAAAAAAATATTCCTTTTGATTCTTGTTTTTATAATATGCTACCCAATGAGTACCAGGTCCCTCCGATCTATCAAGATTAACGATCCCACAGTCTTGTTGATGAGGATGCTTTGGTAAGGTATCTAGCATAAAAATACCTCGAAAGTGTGGTAGATTCGTTGTATATTTCATTAGGTCGATATTTGTGAGGGCTCTGTTGGGTAGCTTCTTCCAAAGGTTTTTGGTTGAGGGCTATAATATAATCCCAATCCTTTTTTGTAGGGTTTAAGATACAAGCCTTTACCAATAGCAATTGCCTCCATAGTTTGATTATGCCGATTTGCTTCTTTCAATTGTTTTCTTGCAGAGTTGGCTTCATTAGTTGCTTTCGCGATTGCAGCACCACCAGATGCTAAACCACCAACGGCTCCAAGAGCTGTTAAAATGGGTACTAGTGGTAGAAAACCTCCTACTTTGGGAATAGGTATAACACGTGGAATATCTATCATGGATTTTTTACGCCCAAAAGACCTTTTGATTACACCTTGTGCCATTTTAATAGCTTTGGGGATATCTTCTGGTTTTCGTTGCTTGATAATTTTCAATGCATTTCTAACAGTTTTTGTAAAAATGTTCTTTGGACAGCATCTTTTCACCTTTTTCTTTATTTTCTTAAGCTTCTTATTTAGCTTGTTTCCCATACCGAATTTGACTTTAGCTTTCATTGCGTTGGCTACTAACAATGCGTTTATTCGCTCACTATATTTACTATCTTTTGATTTTGCTCTTTGCCACGCCTTTTCACCTAATATTTTATCTGATTCGTGACGCTCATCCAAATTCTGTGTATTACTATAAGCAATGTCGTGCTCTCTACATGCAGCGTCCAGTGGACTGATTCCTTTATCACCTCTTTCTAAGCGTTTTTTTATTTTAGTTCCTGGGCCACAAAATTGATAGCCCGGTAAATGAAGTTCAACTGGTAGAGAATTTATAGCTTTATTTAAAAGACCTCTTCCAATTACTGGTTGATTAAGACTGAAATTATTTTGATAAACGATGGTCATTTATACACCTTTCCGATTGAACTGTTTCGATATAAATAAATATAAAGGTGTGATTATTACGTATTTATATCATAAGTTAAAATGCGGTTCATCAAGCAAGACAAAAATATTACTGTGAAAAATATGGACCTTGTTACTAATAATGTTACTAATAAAAAATTCAGACACAGTTCCCTTCTACCGAATTCAATTCGATGTCTTATTGTGGGACCATCAAATTGCGGAAAGACTAATGTCATGTTGAGTTTGATAGAAAGTCTCAATGGACTAAAGTTTGCCAACATATATTTGTGCTTAAAATCATTATATCAACCTAAATATGAATATCTAAAACGGTTAATAAAACCAATTTAAAATATGGGATTCTTTACGTTTTCCGAGAACGAAGAAGTGCTCAAGCCGGATGAAGCAAAAACCAACACAATAATGATATTCAATGACGTAGCTTGTGAGAAGCAAAACAACATTCGAGAATACTTTTGTATGGGCAGACACAAATCTATTGATTGCTTTTACTTATGCCAAACATATACAAGAATTCCCAAGCATTTAGTGCGCGATAATGCCAACATGAGTATTATGTTTAAGCAAGATGAGATGAACATTAAGCACATATACAATGATCATGTCGGAACAGATATGGCTTATAAAAAATTTATAAATATATGTGGAGAATGTTGAAAGATAAATATGGATTTCTCGTAATAAGCAAAGACGATCCAATTGATGGTGGACGTTATAGAAAGGGATTTGATACATATGTACATTCACCTATAATATGGCTGGTTACCATTATATTCATATTAGTATGCTACTTAGCTTTCAACTGATAACATTGATATAACTAAAACTGTTCAAAGCTGTTCAAAAGCTGTTCAAAAGGTGTTCGAAAGCTGTTCTAAAGGTGTTCATAGGTGTTCGAAAGCTGTTCATAAGCTGTTCAAAAGGTGTTCAGAGCTGATCGTAAGCTGTTCGAAAGCTGTTCTAAAGGTATTCAGAGGTGTTCGAAAGCTGTTCATAAGCTGTTCTAAAGGTGTTCAGAGCTGATCATAAGCTGTTCAAAAGGTGTTCAGAACTGATCATAAGCTGTTCAAAAGCTGCTTAAAAGTTGATCTGAAATATTGTATATTGTTGCTAAAATGGATGAGAAAATATAAAAAGACCTAATCAAAACTAGACGCATATTAAAACAGACATTTAAAAATATAAAATTAGGAAAAGCAGATTTAGAGAATAAATTAGAAAAGACATTTAGCCCCATCACAAAACCTCTAAAAGAAATAGTCAAGCACTCTAATACAAATTATAATAAGGATTATAATAACATTAAAAACCATAAGGTACCACTAAAAGTAAAAACAAGTACCAGCTAAAGCACGAAAAGTCGATTTTTCAAACGAAACTCTTATCAATAATAATGATGATGAAGACGACGACTTTTTCTCCCAAATAGAAGATGCAGAAGATATAGTGAATAAATCAAGCGAAACAAAATTATTCTCTGATCTCGATACTACAAGCGACGATCCAAAATCTACTGAATCAATTCTCTATTTCGACTTAGAACAACAGAATCAGTTGGATACCACATATGGCCCATGCAAGGGATCTGATGGTAAATGGCGAATCGGCAATAGCCCTTTCTCATTACGCGATGATAAAATAATAATATCCGATAATAGTTAGAACTTTACACCAGGATTGCTAAAATTATTATTCAGCAAAGAACCATCAAATTATGACGATAAAGATCTGCAAGCTTACAAAAGTATTTTACTAAATACTAGTGCTCACAAACTTAATTTTAACAGCAATGAACGAGCAAAGGGAAATAGAGCCTTCAAATACACCAACATCATAAAGCCATTATTCAGTGAGATAACTCCATTGACTACCTCACAAAATGAAACTAAGGGAAGCGGTTTAATGAGTGTTAACAAGCAAAAGCCAAACTATATATATTGGGATGATCCAAATGAGTTGGTAGATAGGTTAAGGCTATTAGTATCATCACAATCTGCAGGACACACCAATCACAACAACGAAATAATTTCAATACTCGAAGAACTTAGGGAAGCTAATATAATTGCGTAATTATCATATAAATGGGGGGGGTATGGTTTGTCCGTGATTGGGGGATAACGGGTCCACACGACGACCCTCCGTATCTTTCGCGGGCAAACAAGTCGACTTCTCCCTCCTCGTGGTGCCCCCTGGAAACCGTTTCTGTTGGAACGGGCTAACAGAAGCGACGCCTCCTTTTATCCAACCCCCCTCACCCAGAATCCATCCACCCCCCATCCCTAGTTTTCCCCCACCGAAGGCAAAGGTGTTAAGGTATACGTGCCGAGTGCCTGCATGGCTGACGGGTGGTAAAACGGGTCAGCAGTTAACGGTCCCTACCGATGCCCAGGCAAGGTCGGTAGTATTCAGTGCCTAGTCCCGGTAAGGCGGCTCTGCCGGGATGGTCCACCCCTTCCGACCTTACTCGTGGGAACAACAATGAACAACAACAAACAAACAAACAAGACGAAGACAGGGGGAGACCGGGACAGTGGCTCTGGGGGGAGGTGTAGTGAAGACGAACTGCTCGCCTCCAGCCAGGAGTCAACTGCCCCCCCGGCAGCAGTGGTTAGTGCCAGACATAGCACTGAGCCCACTGCTGCCGTACCAAACGTACCGAGTGCTGCCAGCCATAGTGGCACTCAGAAAAAAGCCAAGTCCTCTGGCACGCTCATGAGGCAAGGCTACCAGAAGGCCCTCTTCATACTTGGCAAGATTGCCAAAAATGAGGAGGCTGGTAAGCCTCACGAGCGTGACAAGGAGGACAAGGTTAAATACCAGGCGATTGTGGATGAGTACCGCAAGAACCTAGAGGAAAGAACTGAGAGGGTGAAGACGACCAAGCGGGTACGGTCAACGGATGACGTACTGCCGGGACAGCCGACGAAAAAGAACAGGGTTGCTAAGGCTAGCAACCAACCGGCTGACTCAGGTCCATCCTGCAGTAAAACCACTGACAAGACTTTCCTGGACGCGGCGAGGGAGCACCTTCGCCTTGCGCTTGTTGATGAGCTCACCAACAAGCCAGCACCCGTCTGTGACCACTGGGCGAGCATCGAGTCGAAGCTCTCCGAGATGGTCATGGAATGGGTGCTAGAGGGTAAGGAGGCTCCCTCGTTCGACTCCAGTAGGACCATACGGGGTTACAGGGTGATCGAATGCGAGAACGGTTTCTCCAAAGACCTCCTTGGCAAATTGGTTGCTGAGGTAAGCGACCAATGGGACGGCTTGAAGCTCAAGCTTATCCCAGCCAGGGAGATCCCAAGGAGGCCCCGGGCTCGCATTTGGTTGCCTGTGATGAAGCTAGACGCACAGAAGCTTCTGAAGTGTCTGGCCATTCAGAACCCCACCATCCCCACGAACGACTGGGCTGTAATAAAAGTGGAGGATCCACACAAAAACAGCCAGTCACTCCTCCTCCTAATTACGGAGGAAAGCATACCCGCCCTCGAGCAAGCCGGCTTAAGGATGAAGTTTGGCATCAGACAAGCCAAAGTAAAGATCTTCCGCACCACCGACCCCGAAAGCGATCTGGCCGAGCCAGAAGAGGTCGGAAAGCAGCTGGAGGAGCTGCGAATCATGGACGACCCTTCCTCGTGATGCTGAGGATCGTGCAGATTAACTTACAGCACTCGAGGTGTGCTACAGTTAACCTGCTAGTTCTCCTAAGGGAGGAGAACATCGATGTAGGCATCATTCAAGAGCCATGGGTGAGAGGATCCGAGGTAGTTGGACTTCGGGACCAAGGCTTCACTCTGTTCTACCACAAACTTCCAGGTAAGCCCCGAACATGCATTCTTATTAAGAATAGCATAAAAGCTTATCTATGTCCTGAACTTTGTTCCAATGATCTGACCGTTGTCGCTCTTGAGAACAAAACTAATCATCCACTTATTATCTCCTCAGCTTACATGGCGCACGACTACAGCGCCCCACCGACTGAGGTGTCAACCTTGATTTCTACAGCTGCAAGGCGCGGCTGGAAAATACTGCTGGGCTGCGACGCAAACGCCAGGCATCACATTTGGGGGAGTAGCACGACAAATGAGAGAGGTGAGTCACTTTTTGATTTTATTATGTGTAACAACCTAGAGATATGCAACAGAGGCAATAGGCCGACGTTCATTTTTCCGAGCTCCACAAATTTCCCGGGGTGGGAGGAGGTTATCGATGTTACCCTATCTACCAGGAACCCACCCTGCGAAGTCACGAACTGGAGGGTATCGAGCAAAACATCATTTTCTGATCACTGCTGGATACTTTTCAACGTTGTTTTCAATCCCCCTGCACATCAGCCCCACAGGAATGTTAGGAAAACAGACTGGGCAAAATTCTCAAGAGTCTAGATTAGGAAGCATCCCCCTAGCGAACGCTGAGTCAGCTGAGCTCCTGAATAAACTCGCCTCGGAGTTCGAAGGTGCCATGGAGACAGCGCTGCACCGCTCGTGCCCCTTGAGCCACGGCAAGAAATCCTTCCCTCCTTGGTGGACTGAAGAGCTAAAGGTCCTAAGGAAAATGACCAGAGCCCTTTTCAATATCTGTTACAAACATAATTACTGGGAACCCTATCAGGTTTGCCGGAGAATGTACAAGAAAGCCCTCAGAAAGGCTAAATCCACGGCTTGGAAAACCTACTGTGGCAATATCGAATCTACCAGGGAGTCTGCAAGACTCAATAAGATACTGTCCAAGGACCATTCCTGCCCTTCGGTGGTGAGAAGGGAGGACGGGTCGTGGACCACCTCCGCACTGGAATCCCTGGAAGTACTCACCAGGACTCACTTTCCGGGCTGTTCTCAGGATGCCATCAGGACAACTGATGCTACTGACACGCCCAGCACTATCAGCCAACCCGACACTAGGATGATAGAGGACATCATCTCGGTGGACAGGATAAAATGGGCTGTACATTCGTTTGACCCGTTCAAGTCCCCTGGGCCTGACGGCATCTGGCCAGTGATGCTGCAAAAAACGGAGGTCTTAGTAATCCCCTACCTAACCAGGCTCTTCAGATCCAGTGTGGAACTGGGTCATATACCAGATACGTGGAGGAAGGTCAAGGTTGTTTTTATACCAAAAGTGGGGAAACGCGGTCACGAGTCAGCAAAGGACTTCAGGCCGATTTCCCTTACCTCCTTCCTACTAAAAACACTGGAACGTATTCTGGACGACAACCTGAGGTCAAAACTATGCAATAAATTATCACATTCCCAGCACGCGTATATGAAGGGTAGATCTACGGACTCTGCCCTACACAGGGTGGTGACCTGTATAGAACGCTCGCTGTATTACAAACAATACACGTTGGGAACCTTTCTAGACATAGAAGGCGCCTTCAACAACGTTAAATCCTCTGCCATACAGGAGGCCCTTAAAGACCTAGGCGCCGAAGACATCCTAATTAGATGGATTCTTGTAATGCTGCGTACAAGAGAGATCCACGCCACACTGGCGGACAGTAGCATCGTCAGGTATGTTAGCAGAGGGACGCCCCAAGGTGGGGTTATCTCACCACTGCTTTGGATTCTGGTGATGAACCCGCTGCTGGAACAGTTAGAAGCAGCGGGAATCAAAGCCGTGGCCTACGCCGATGACCTCGTCATACTGGTCTCCGGCATCTGCACATCAACGTTAAGCTCCGTTACGGAACGAGCCCTCCGCACAATCGTCGCATGGGCTACTCCAAGAGGTCTAGGAGTGAATCCTTCCAAAACAGAGCTAGTGCTATTCACAAACAAGTATAAACCTCAGCCATTTAAGCCACCGAAGCTCCACGGACGGGAGCTTCAACTTTCGAGACAAGCGAAATATTTAGGCATAATTCTTGACTCCAAACTGAATTGGAGCGAAAACATAGAACAGAGGATTAGGAAGGCGAACATTGCCTATTACTCCTGCTGCAGAACTTTCGGAAAGAAATGGGGATTGAAGCCCAAACTTACACTATGGTTGTACACTGCTATCATCAGGCCAATCCTGGCATACGGAGCGCTGGTCTGGTGGACAGCTTCAAGTAAGAAGTCTCACTCTATACGTCTGGGGAGGGTACAGCGCACGGCGTGTGTGGGGGTCACTGGAGCTCTGAGGACTTGTCCAACAGAAGCCCTAAATGTCATCCTGAATATCCTCCCTATAGACCTATATATAAAACTCACATCAACCATCGCTGCCCTGCGACTAAGGGAATCGGGCAACTGGAGTCCCGGACACTATGGTCACGGGAACGGTCTGGACCTGACTCTCAGCTCGCCGGAAAACGGTAGCACTGACTACCTCGTAAAAACTACCGACTTCGATAGATGCTTTGAGGCCGAAATTCCTTCTAGATCCGCATGGAAAAGGCGGGCGGAACTCCTTATCAAAGACTGCGATGCCATTGTATACACCGATGGCTCCAAAATGGATGTCGGTGTAGGAGCAGGCGTCTACTCACAAAGACCAACTATGGAGATATCCCTGAAACTCCCAGACTATGCCAGTGTATTCCAAGCAGAAATATCAGGCATAAGGGAGGCCTGTAAGAGACTAGCAGAAGTGCGAACCACTGGCGGGAGGCTAAGCATAGCCACCGACAGCCAAGCAGCTATTCTCTCCCTTCTGGCCACAACCACGCATTCCAAGGTGGTGCAAGAGTGCCGCACGGACCTTAATAACCTCTGCCGTCAAGCGGAGGTGAAGCTACTCTGGGTCCCAGGACACCGAGGCATCCACGGCAACGAAAAAGCGGATGAGCTCGCCAGGCGAGGAGCCGCCATGTCGCCGGACAACGCAATCCCCATGTACAAACCACTCAACACTCTTAAAGGTGAACTATACCGCGCTTTCTGCGATAAAGCCAACGTCAGATGGAGAGATCTTCCATCATGCCGCACTTCCAGGACGTCTTGGCCTACATATGACAAGGCCAAGACGAAATGGCTAATTAACAGGAGCCGATCGGACATAGCCAGGCTCGTCGGCGTGATCACCGGACACTGGGCGATTGGTGAGCACGCTGAACGTCTGGGCGTGCCCTACAACGCTTCCTGTCGCAGCTGTGGAGACACCTCCCAGAAAGAGACGGTTTCCCACCTGCTATGCGAATGCCCGGCACTCATGCGGGCCAGATTTACGACCTGGGGCAAGATCACCTTCAATGGACTGGAGGAAGTCGCCAGATTCCATCCCAGACTGCTGCTCAGGTTCCTTAACTTGACGGGCTGGGTTTAAAACCAACAACACTTCCCTCTTAGCGAGCATCTACTCCCATTCCACCTTTTTCAGGCCCCACGTTTCTCTCAGGTGGTTTCAAAACGAGGCTCCTCAGCCTTAATTGTTGCCCGACACCGAGCTCGTTGTCGGGCGCCACCTCCTACCTACCTACCTACCATATAAATAACCACAATTTCCATAAATACATATAATTGTTAAATGAGCGTCGACAAGTTAGGTCATTATTCCATAAAGAAGTCATTAAACAATAAATTAAAAAGAAATTTTACAAGAGCCTTGGGATTCAATTTGGACAATGATAAAAACTTGGATCTCCATTGGAAGCGCTTAAGGAATATTAATGCTCCTGTCGAAGACAATGATGCAGTAACAAAATTATTTGTTGAAGATAGTATGAATCGAATCAAAGTGGAATTTCAAAGAGAAACCAATTTACTAAAGCAAAATATTTACAAAGAAATCAAACAGACTCACATGCAAATTCAAGCAGAGAACTCATTGGTAAAGGAAAAAATAGATAAAGACATTGAAAAAGTTAACAAAAATCATCAATTATTTGTTGCAGATAGTATTAAACAGATAAAGGTTGAATTTAAGGAAGAAAACGATATACTAAGGGAAAAAATAGACAACGATATTAAGCAAGTCAAACAAAATCTTCAGTCACTTGTTGAAAATAGTACTACCCAGATAAGGGATTATTTTAAAAACGAAATCCATATACTAAGTGATAGAATACTTAGAGTCGTTGCAATAATATATGTAAAATTCCGAAACAAGAACCAACACGTCGACAGTAATAACAAGAATTATGTAGATGATATAAGCGAAGGGCTTGAGCGGTTTACAAGTGTCGTAAATGAAGAACTAAATAAAGGAAAGTCAATAGCTGAAATAGAAAAGAAAGTTGTTGATTTAATCTTAAATTTAGTAAAAAATGAAGAGAGGTTTAGTAGAAGAGCTACACAAGCAAGCTCGTAAGAACTTTAAGCGAAGGCGAGTAATAACCAAGGGAATAGATGACCTCTGGCAAGCAGATTTAGTGGAAATGGGTAGTTATTCTACATATAATGATGGATACCGCTTTCTTCTCACTGTAATAGACACATTCTCGAAATATGGCTGGATTGTACCCTTAAAATCCAAAAATGCTATTGATGTTACTAAAGCCATGAAATCCATACTCGATTTAAGACGAAAACCAAGCAATTTACAAACCGATGACAGCAAAGAATTCTTCAACGAACAATTTCAAAATTTAATGAAAAAATATAACATCAACCATTATTCTTCGTACAGTGTTTTGAAGGCGTCAATTGTTGAACGTTTTAATAGAACGTTAAAGCAGATGATGTGGAAGGAATTTAGCTATCATGGATCATATCGATGGATTGACAAGTACAAAAGTTTGATCAACGAATATAATCACAAAAAGCATCGAACCATTAATATGGCTCCAATTGAAGTGAATCGAGCCAATGAAAAGTTATTATTAAATACTGCCTACAACAACTTGAAAATATTTAGAAAACCAAAGTTTCGGATAGGAGATTATGTGCGTATAAGCAAATATAAACACATTTTTGAGAAAGGCTATACACCGAACTGGACAACAGAAATATTCAAAATTAAAAATATAAGAATTACAAACCCAACAACGTATATTCTTGAAGACTATCAAGGGAATCCAATTAAAGGAGGATTCTACGAAAGTGAACTACTGAAAACTAAATATCCCTAAACTAAACTAATAAACTAAATATAATATAAAAAGTTCTTAAAACTAAAGGCAGCCAAGTGTTTGTCAAGTGGCTAGGATTTAGCAATGAACATAATTCTTGGATCGATAAAAATGAAATATTATAAAATTGTAATAAATATATTTTTAAATATGTATATTGTTGATAAAATAACAACATTATTATTATAAAAAATTATATACGTAGACTTTCATAGTTATCACACTATACCGAATGTTGATTACGAAAATAATTTATTTCACATTGGCGATCATAGCATTGAGATTCCTGTCGGTTCATATGAACTTGACGACATTGCTGAATTTATTCAAAATAAATATTTTAGTATTGATCCATATGAGAAATTGGAAATATCCGCCAACCCCAATACACTGCAAGCAGTCGTAGGATCCAGTTAAAATAACATTTTCTTTAATAAAGAACGCACCATTGGTTCACTATTGGGTTTCAGTAAAAAAGTATTGGAAGCAGGAAAACTGCATACATCAGACTTACCCGTGTACATAACGAAAATAAACGCAATACACATTGAGTGCGACATAATTAGCGGCGCCTACATTAACAACATACCAGCTCATACAATCCATATGTTTGCATTAAATGTTAGTCCTGGCTATAAAATAGACGAGATCCCTAAAAATGTAATCTATTTGCCAGTAAACAGCAGACAGATAAGTTCGATTACTGTGATCGGTTGATCAGGTTGATCGGTTGATCGGGTTGATCAGGTTGATCAGATTCAACCGTATATGTGTCTATGTGTTAGGTGTGTAGATCTTAGAGTATGGCTCAAGGAAAATATCCCACCTATAATAATCAAAAATGTTATCATTTAGTCAGCATTTAAATTTGAAAAATTAATAATCATTGTGCTAACAATAAAGTGAGTTTTATGAGTTAGTCAAAGATAATATGTCCCTGAATACTGGCCTTATAATGTTGTTGTATTTGAAAACCCTTAGGTCTCGTTACGTATTCATTTCTCTTAAAATTATGTTGGTGGGCACTAGTATTTATGTAAAATAGTTTTGTAAGATCATCTGCTTTGTTATAATTTGATGCTTTGAATAATAATTGAAGCAATCCACATGTAAGGTTCGAACTATTATCGGATATTATTATTTTAATACATAATGTGACAGCGCTACTTCCGATTCGTAATTGAAAACCGATCGTTCGTATGATCCACATGTGGTATCCTCTCATTCTGTTGTTCCAATTCGGAATAGAGGAGTGATTCAGTACATTTCTGATTATCTCTTGTAGTATAGAGTTCAGAGGATAATTTGTATGGATTGATTTGTTCACTACTGCATATTCCATTTGAGCGAAAAAGTTACCGTCATCGCCATTGCTATTGATACGAGTTTCGTTTGAAAAATCGACTTTTCTGGCTTTAGCTGGGGTATTTGTTTTTACTTTAAGTGATATCTTACTATTTTCAATGTTATATTTTTCCTTATTATAATTTGTATTAGATTGTTTAAAAAGTCCTTTTAGAAGTTTTTATGATGGGGCTAAATGTCTTTTCTAATTGATTCTCTAAATCTGCTTTTCCTAATTTTATATTTTTAATTTTTGTTTTAATATGTGTCTAGTTTTTATTAGATCGTTTAATATTTCCCCATCCGTTGCACTCTCCTGTTGATTCTTAATGTATCAGGTCTATGTATCAGCTTTTGAACTGCTTTTGATGAGGTCGAACGGCTTTTGAACTGCTTTTGATGAGGTCGAACGGCTTTTGAACTGCTTTTGATCAGGTCGACCAGCTTTTTAAACTGCTTTTGATCAGGATTGAACTGCTTTTGATCAGGTTGATCAGCTTTCCTATCAGTTATCAGGTATATCAACATGTTTAGTTGAAAGTTATTAGACTAATATGAATATAATGGAACCTACCCATATTATAGTAGAATGTACATATACATATGTAGTATATCAAATCCCTTTCTATAACTGGACCACTATCAATTGGATCATCTTTGGTTATTACAAGAAATCCATATGTGTCTTTCCAACATTCTCAAGGAAAATCATATATTTTGATCCGTATATATTTATAAATTTTGCATAAGACATATCTTTTCCGATATTATCATTGTATATGTGCTTCATATTCATATCATCTTGCTTAAACATAATAATCTTGTTGGCATTATCGCGCACCAAATGCTTGCTTATATGGTTAATATGAGTAAAAACAATTAATAGATTTATGTCTGCCAATACAAAAGTACTCTCTAATATTATTTTGCTTCTTACAAGATACGGCATCGAATATCATTATTGAGTTGGCTTTTTTTTCAAACAATTTCAAAAATTTTTGTGGAAGCCAATGTTTTTTTTATTCAATTTCAGCTAATTCAAGTACTCTTAATTTCATTGATATAATGACTTTGGCCATATTAATAAACTTCACTCTATTTTGGACTATCTATACTAAACTCAGTCTTTCCGTTAGATTAGAAGGTTCAACAAATGAGCTCTCTTATAGAATTCAGTGTCTTATACATGCTATTAGTTAATTAATTTCATTATATTTATTTATCCATATAGTATATTTATTTTTTTTATATTTATATTTATTTCATTTTTGATTTATATATTATATTTATTTTGTAAATTGATTAGAGTCTGATCTTCCATGCTTTTATTTTGTTTTAAATGGTCGGTTTTATTCCGATATCCCTATTTATTTGTTCACACACATATTGGCATCACACACACACACACACACACACACACACACACACATATTCATATTCCAGTTACATATTTTGTTGTTTTTGGGCATGTAGGTCTATTATTTCGTATGTGGTTTCTTAAGAAACAAAATTTGTGAATTGTTGAATTGTATTGTATTGTATGAATACTATGTATTTAGTATAATTTTGATTGATTGTCTCGCTAATAGTTTGTTGAGTTATATTGCTAGTGTGTCGATGTTTATGTGAATTTTGGTTTATGAATTGCAATTATGGTATCATACTGATATCAACAACTGGGCTGATAAAATTACTAGCCCGATATTGCAGATGATATTCTATGAGTTTTCTATAAATTTTTTGTTCGTTTTATTTTTCGAATTGATTAGAGTCTGATCTTCCATGCTTTTATTTTGTTTTAAATGGTTTGTTTAATTCCGATATTCCTATTTATTTGTTTGCATCACACACACACACACACACACATATTCATATTCCAGTTACATATTTTGTGATTGAAGTTAATTAATTTTTTTTAGTTAGTATTAATTCTAGCTGCGTTAATAAACAACTGGGCTGATAAAATTACTAGGCCGATATTGTAGATGTTTCTATGAGTTTTCTATGTATTTTTGTTCATTTTATGTTTCGAATTGATTAGAGTCTGAATTCCTTAAGCTCATCAAGGAATCATGATGGCATTATAATTGATTAAGCCATTGGAATGAAATTTAACAGAAATGTAGGAGTTCACTATTTCTGTGTATGTACAAATCAATGTTTCTTTTATTTTTCTTAATAATTATAGGTTTCCTTAAATTTAGAGTTTAATATGTTGTAACGCTACTTTAGCATTTTCCATTCAAAGTTATAGTTAGACATCATAAGTTGTAGGGTATTTAAGGGTGTAGGGTATTTAGGGTCGAATATATGTATATGTAGATCTCGTTTCAGACTTAGCTAGGTATGTAGGTATAGTACTTTGTATGTGTTTTCTTAAGAAGCAATATTTGTGGACTTTTTTAGTGTGAATAGTATGTATTGCTTTGCTTTTATTAGGAGTTAGTATAATTTTTTAAGCGATTATGTGTTTTGCAAATATTTTGTTAAGTGATATTGTTAGTGTGTCGGTGTTAAAAGTGAATTCTATTTTATGAAACATAATTATGTCATCATATTGATAACAACAACTGGAGTCTCTATAAAGAAGCCGCACTACTTTTCTTCTAACTGTATGTAAGTCATCATGTGATATCCTAGCGTCTGGGGATATGAGATAATGTCCTGCACCGTAAAAAGATCAAGAACTAAATAAACAAGTAGAACAAATTTTAAGATGGGTTCTTAAGATAAGGGTTATGGTCTATTACGATTTTTTAAAATTTTCTTTTGGCAAGCGAAGTGAAAAAAGGGATCGGTGTATTGAGCGCCCGCCGTGATTGCCGAGAAAAAAGGTTAAAGTGACATGTTTAGTGAGTAAAAAGGACAAGGGTTTAACTATAATTCTTTTTTAGTAATATTTTTCTCGTTCTCTTGGGAAGAGGTCAATCTGAGTTGTCTAAGTATTTGTGTATATTTCGGCAACGTTTCAAGCAATTTCATATAAATATGATGATGAAAACAGTTGCTGGTAAAGTACGTATTATATTGTTGAAATGGACCATCGCAAGGAAATAACCGAGGAGGAAATACGCTCGATTTTTCAAAAATATGATGATGCTGTTGAATACGACCCTGGGCCAGCACCGATAACCGCCCCTACGTACAAAGCGGGGCGTAATCATGTGGGACCAACGAGGCTTACTATAGAGGAATATCGAGCCCGCAATACACGTAAAGTTCCATCACCGCCGAAAGTAGATGCAGAGCAGAAAAAGAAGAAGAAGAAGAAGCGGGGTGGTAAGGCTGTGAGAAGACGACAGGAGCTGGCTATACTCTACAGAGAGTACAACCTTAAGATAGATGGGGAAAAAAAAAAACAAATAGCCATATATAGGAAAACAAAAAAATAGTTAATATAATAGCATAATAATTATCATAAATAAATAAATAAATTTATATAATTTTAAATAATTCTTTTTATTTGTATTTTATTCGTTTCTTTTTTTTTGGAAAAATTAATATAAGAAAACATCAGAAAATAAGAGTAAGAATGGCATCCTAGCTTTACCAACTAGAGCCTCTCATATCTAATCTTCAATGTTTCCAGGCACTGTTTCCTAAATTTATTAATTTACATAAAATGGAATTACAAATTTATTCCTAAAATTTCGAAAATGCGTGAAGTTAAATACGTCGCGAACTTTAACAGAGTTCTGTTCTCTGTTAAGATCGCGACGTCGCGAACTTTAACAGAGCACTGTTAACTACGCTGTTATTGACTTCTTAGCTGCGAGTGTTCTATACAAGATGCCACCGTTCGTAACCCAGGCTTAGTGCGTTGATGAAACCTTCAGTGGCTGAAAGCCAATGCATACAGCCACTAACTGTAGAAAAATGGTTGAGACGGTTATAGCCGAAATTTTGTAAATCGCGTTTGAAGTTGGCCATATATTACATACACGTTGGCCGGTCAAGGAGGTGTATAAAAGATGCCACCGTTCGTAAACCAGGCTTAGTGCGTTGATGAAACCTTCAGTGGCTGAAAGCCAATGCATACAGCCACTAACTGTAGAAAAATGGTTGAGACGGTTATAGCCGAAATTTTGTAAATCGCGTTTGAAGTTGGCCATATATTACATACACGTTGGCCGGTCAAGGAGGTGTATAAAAGATGCCACCGTTCGTAAACCAGGCTTAGTGCGTTGATGAAACATACAGTGGCTGAAAGCCAATGCATACAGCCACTAACTGTAGGAAAATGGTTGAGACGGTTATAGCCGAAATTTTGTAAATCGCGTTTGAAGTTGGCCATATATTACATACCCGGTGGCCGGTCAAGGAGGTGTATAAAAGACGCCACTGCTCGTAAACCAGGCTTAGTGCGTTGATGAAACATACAGTGTCTGAAAGCCAATGCATACAGCCACTAACTGTAGAAAAGTCGTTGAGACGGTTATAGCCGAAATTTTGTAAATCGCGTTTGAAGTTGGCCATATATTACATACCCGGTGGCCGGTCAAGGAGGTGTATAAAAGACGCCACTGCTCGTAAACCAGGCTTAGTGCGTTGATGAAACATACCGTGGCTGAAAGCCAATGCATACAGCCACTAACTGTAGAAAAATGGTTGAGACGGTTATAGCCGAAATTTTGTAAATCGCGTTTGAAGTTGGCCATATATTACATACCCGGTGGCCGGTCAAGGAGGTGTATAAAAGACGCCACTGCTCGTAAACCAGGCTTAGTGCGTTGATGAAACATACCGTGGCTGAAAGCCAATGCATACAGCCACTAACTGTAGAAAAATGGTTGAGACGGTTATAGCCGAAATTTTGTAAATCGCGTTTGAAGTTGGCCATATATTACATACCCGGTGGCCGGTCAAGGAGGTGTATAAAAGATGCCACCGTTCGTAAACCAGGCTTAGTGCGTTGATGAAACCTTCAGTGGCTGAAAGCCAATGCATACAGCCACTAACTGTAGAAAAATGGTTGAGACGGTTATAGCCGAAATTTTGTAAATCGCGTTTGAAGTTGGCCATATATTACATACACGTTGGCCGGTCAAGGAGGTGTATAAAAGATACCACCGTTCGTAAACCAGGCTTAGTGCGTTGATGAAACCTTCAGTGGCTGAAAGCCAATGCATACAGCCACTAACTGTAGAAAAATGGTTGAGACGGTTATAGCCGAAATTTTGTAAATCGCGTTTGAAGTTGGCCATATATTACATACACGTTGACCGGTCAAGGAGGTGTATAAAAGATGCCACCGTTCGTAAACCAGGCTTAGTGCGTTGATGAAACATACAGTGGCTGAAAGCCAATGCATACAGCCACTAACTGTAGGAAAATGGTTGAGACGGTTATAGCCGAAATTTTGTAAATCGCGTTTGAAGTTGGCCATATATTACATACCCGGTGGCCGGTCAAGGAGGTGTATAAAAGACGCCACTGCTCGTAAACCAGGCTTAGTGCGTTGATGAAACATACAGTGTCTGAAAGCCAATGCATACAGCCACTAACTGTAGAAAAATGGTTGAGACGGTTATAGCCGAAATTTTGTAAATCGCGTTTGAAGTTGGCCATATATTACATACCCGGTGGCCGGTCAAGGAGGTGTATAAAAGACGCCACTGCTCGTAAACCAGGCTTAGTGCGTTGATGAAACATACCGTGGCTGAAAGCCAATGCATACAGCCACTAACTGTAGAAAAATGGTTGAGACGGTTATAGCCGAAATTTTGTAAATCGCGTTTGAAGTTGGCCATATATTACATACCCGGTGGCCGGTCAAGGAGGTGTATAAAAGATGCCACCGTTCGTAAACCAGGCTTAGTGCGTTGATGAAACCTTCAGTGGCTGAAAGCCAATGCATACAGCCACTAACTGTAGAAAAATGGTTGAGACGGTTATAGCCGAAATTTTGTAAATCGCGTTTGAAGTTGGCCATATATTACATACACGTTGGCCGGTCAAGGAGGTGTATAAAAGACGCCACTGCTCGTAAACCAGGCTTAGTGCGTTGATGAAACATACCGTGGCTGAAAGCCAATGCATACAGCCACTAACTGTAGAAAAATGGTTGAGACGGTTATAGCCGAAATTTTGTAAATCGCGTTTGAAGTTGGCCATATATTACATACCCGGTGGCCGGTCAAGGAGGTGTATAAAAGACGCCACTGCTCGTAAACCAGGCTTAGTGCGTTGATGAAACATACCGTGGCTGAAAGCCAATGCATACAGCCACTAACTGTAGAAAAATGGTTGAGACGGTTATAGCCGAAATTTTGTAAATCGCGTTTGAAGTTGGCCATATATTACATACCCGGTGGCCGGTCAAGGAGGTGTATAAAAGATGCCACCGTTCGTAAACCAGGCTTAGTGCGTTGATGAAACCTTCAGTGGCTGAAAGCCAATGCATACAGCCACTAACTGTAGAAAAATGGTTGAGACGGTTATAGCCGAAATTTTGTAAATCGCGTTTGAAGTTGGCCATATATTACATACACGTTGGCCGGTCAAGGAGGTGTATAAAAGATACCACCGTTCGTAAACCAGGCTTAGTGCGTTGATGAAACCTTCAGTGGCTGAAAGCCAATGCATACAGCCACTAACTGTAGAAAAATGGTTGAGACGGTTATAGCCGAAATTTTGTAAATCGCGTTTGAAGTTGGCCATATATTACATACACGTTGACCGGTCAAGGAGGTGTATAAAAGATGCCACCGTTCGTAAACCAGGCTTAGTGCGTTGATGAAACATACAGTGGCTGAAAGCCAATGCATACAGCCACTAACTGTAGGAAAATGGTTGAGACGGTTATAGCCGAAATTTTGTAAATCGCGTTTGAAGTTGGCCATATATTACATACCCGGTGGCCGGTCAAGGAGGTGTATAAAAGACGCCACTGCTCGTAAACCAGGCTTAGTGCGTTGATGAAACATACAGTGTCTGAAAGCCAATGCATACAGCCACTAACTGTAGAAAAGTGGTTGAGACGGTTATAGCCGAAATTTTGTAAATCGCGTTTGAAGTTGGCCATATATTACATACCCGGTGGCCGGTCAAGGAGGTGTATAAAAGATGCCACCGTTCGTAAACCAGGCTTAGTGCGTTGATGAAACATACAGTGGCTGAAAGCCAATGCATACAGCCACTAACTGTAGGAAAATGGTTGAGACGGTTATAGCCGAAATTTTGTAAATCGCGTTTGAAGTTGGCCATATATTACATACCCGGTGGCCGGTCAAGGAGGTGTATAAAAGACGCCACTGCTCGTAAACCAGGCTTAGTGCGTTGATGAAACATACAGTGTCTGAAAGCCAATGCATACAGCCACTAACTGTAGAAAAGTCGTTGAGACGGTTATAGCCGAAATTTTGTAAATCGCGTTTGAAGTTGGCCATATATTACATACCCGGTGGCCGGTCAAGGAGGTGTATAAAAGACGCCACTGCTCGTAAACCAGGCTTAGTGCGTTGATGAAACATACCGTGGCTGAAAGCCAATGCATACAGCCACTAACTGTAGAAAAATGGTTGAGACGGTTATAGCCGAAATTTTGTAAATCGCGTTTGAAGTTGGCCATATATTACATACCCGGTGGCCGGTCAAGGAGGTGTATAAAAGACGCCACTGCTCGTAAACCAGGCTTAGTGCGTTGATGAAACATACCGTGGCTGAAAGCCAATGCATACAGCCACTAACTGTAGAAAAATGGTTGAGACGGTTATAGCCGAAATTTTGTAAATCGCGTTTGAAGTTGGCCATATATTACATACACGTTGGCCGGTCAAGGAGGTGTATAAAAGATACCACCGTTCGTAAACCAGGCTTAGTGCGTTGATGAAACCTTCAGTGGCTGAAAGCCAATGCATACAGCCACTAACTGTAGAAAAATGGTTGAGACGGTTATAGCCGAAATTTTGTAAATCGCGTTTGAAGTTGGCCATATATTACATACACGTTGGCCGGTCAAGGAGGTGTATAAAAGATACCACCGTTCGTAAACCAGGCTTAGTGCGTTGATGAAACCTTCAGTGGCTGAAAGCCAATGCATACAGCCACTAACTGTAGAAAAATGGTTGAGACGGTTATAGCCGAAATTTTGTAAATCGCGTTTGAAGTTGGCCATATATTACATACACGTTGACCGGTCAAGGAGGTGTATAAAAGATGCCACCGTTCGTAAACCAGGCTTAGTGCGTTGATGAAACATACAGTGGCTGAAAGCCAATGCATACAGCCACTAACTGTAGGAAAATGGTTGAGACGGTTATAGCCGAAATTTTGTAAATCGCGTTTGAAGTTGGCCATATATTACATACCCGGTGGCCGGTCAAGGAGGTGTATAAAAGACGCCACTGCTCGTAAACCAGGCTTAGTGCGTTGATGAAACATACAGTGTCTGAAAGCCAATGCATACAGCCACTAACTGTAGAAAAGTCGTTGAGACGGTTATAGCCGAAATTTTGTAAATCGCGTTTGAAGTTGGCCATATATTACATACCCGGTGGCCGGTCAAGGAGGTGTATAAAAGACGCCACTGCTCGTAAACCAGGCTTAGTGCGTTGATGAAACATACCGTGGCTGAAAGCCAATGCATACAGCCACTAACTGTAGAAAAATGGTTGAGACGGTTATAGCCGAAATTTTGTAAATCGCGTTTGAAGTTGGCCATATATTACATACCCGGTGGCCGGTCAAGGAGGTGTATAAAAGACGCCACTGCTCGTAAACCAGGCTTAGTGCGTTGATGAAACATACCGTGGCTGAAAGCCAATGCATACAGCCACTAACTGTAGAAAAATGGTTGAGACGGTTATAGCCGAAATTTTGTAAATCGCGTTTGAAGTTGGCCATATATTACATACCCGGTGGCCGGTCAAGGAGGTGTATAAAAGATGCCACCGTTCGTAAACCAGGCTTAGTGCGTTGATGAAACCTTCAGTGGCTGAAAGCCAATGCATACAGCCACTAACTGTAGAAAAATGGTTGAGACGGTTATAGCCGAAATTTTGTAAATCGCGTTTGAAGTTGGCCATATATTACATACACGTTGGCCGGTCAAGGAGGTGTATAAAAGATACCACCGTTCGTAAACCAGGCTTAGTGCGTTGATGAAACCTTTAGTGACTGAAAGCCAATGCATACAGCCACTAACTGTAGAAAAATGGTTGAGACGGTTATAGCCGAAATTTTGTAAATCGCGTTTGAAGTTGGCCATATATTACATACACGGTGGCCGCTCAAGGAATTGTATACAAGATGCCATATGTTACCGTGTTTAACTGATAGTAGTCTATGACATCAGTTTTATTATTTCTCCATAAAATTAGTTGGAATTTTCGATCTTCGGGATGGATGCAGATCTGTCGATACATTTTTTTCAATGTCTGATCTATAGATATATAATCGAAGATATCGAATCGATAGTTAATCGAAATCAAAGTAAAATTAAAAAGAGTTCGCTTTGTATGGTAGGGCCAGTATGTAGAATATCGTTAAGTGCAATGCCATTGGCTGTTTTACATGATGCATCCAATACCACCCTTAACTTGGTAGTACTACTGTCCAGTTTATTTTCACAATGATGAGAAATGAAATAACATGGTGGTGAAACTGCACTTAATGATATTTTTGACATATGACCTAATGATTCATATTCTGCAATGATTCTCCGTTTGGTATCTCCAAGGTTAACGATTCTTCACTGAAAGGAAGACGCACAATGAATCGACCATCGCCATTGAGTATTGTGTTTGTTTCATAATGGTTTCAGGTACCTAACCCTGAAAAGGTTAACCGTGCACAGGCAAGAATGTGGCGTCAGTGGCCAACGTTTGGTTACCCAGTGCACCTTCTCATACACTTCGTCAAACACTTTGTTCAACAAAAAACATACCTTGGACAAACGTTGTATACAGTTCGAGAGGTCACTGTATCAGCTACCTAACCCTGAAAAGGTTAACCGTGCACAGGCAAAGATGTGGCGTCAGTGGCCAACGTTTGGTTAGCCAGTGCACCTTCTCATACACTTCGACAAACACTTTGTTCAACAAAAAACATAACTTGGACAAACGTTGTATACAGTTCGGGTATGTTTTTTGTTGAACAAAATGTGTATGAAGAAGTGCTTCTGGAGGTACACTGGGTAACATTGGCCACTGACGCCACATTCTTGCCTGTGTACGGATGAATTTTTCAGGATTAGGTAGCTGATATATTGACTTTTCCAACAATATACAAACCGTTTTCAGATTATATGTTTTACTAAATGAATAAGTAAATCTGAATGACACCTTACCTTGGTAATTATGCACGAATTTAAATTCGTATTTTGGTTTGTGTCTGCTAAATTCGCGTCGGATTTACGAATTTAACTTCACGCACTTGATTTTATTTCTGTTGAGATGTAACCCCTAGAGTTACCCTTATTTCTTCCGATGCCTTCGATGGAGAGAGTGGAGCGTTCTGGACCTAGATTCAGTTGGTTCATCAACCGTTCTGTGACGAAACACTTTTTATGATCAGAATTCGTTCGTTCCAATATTAAATTTCACAAAATATACCAATTTTCATTTGATTTTTAATGTGGCCAGCATTTTCAGAATCGAAGAAGTTATTTGCAAATATATTATATAAAAAAAAGTTCAAACAAGGGCTAAGTATACAGAACATTATACAAAACCGTATTCCATATATCAATGCGATCGATTCTACTCAGCATTACCGACTTTACTGAATTTATTTTCTTAATAAAATTAAATACATACGTATTCACTAGTATATAAGCCTGTCTTCGCCAGGAAGATATTATTTTTTATTTATTTCGTAAAAACATTCTTTGATTTCTTTAATAGCCGGCCATGCAGAGCATCAGTGATATCTTCACCTTGATATCTGTTGAACAACGAACTCTTGAAAAAGCAACAGAAAGTTGTCCATCACTGAATACTGGCTTGTGCAAGTACACTCCAACTTTATCCAGCGTTTGGCCTGGCAAACCAGCGTTTAAGAAGGCAAGTTTGATGGGAAATCGTCTTCGACAAAATACGAAATGTATACTAGGATCGTTTAAATAAAAGCTGTACAACCTTCAAAAGATCCTATTAGAATATTGCAAATGATTAAATTTTTTGACAATCTTGTGACAACCAGGCGATTGCCATTACAAAGACCTTTCTTCGTGTTTAAATTCGTAAGTAGCATAATTATTGCCCCTATCTACAAGTTTAGTTTGTGGGCTGGCATTCCAGAGGGAGTTAAAATATTTAAAAATTCGAAAGTGCATGAAGTTAAATTCGCGTTAAATTAGGGTGATATCTTTTTGATGCGTGCACTCGTGGAACTTTGGCGTCAGAGGTCACCTAAACTTAGTCTATGCGCGATGCATATCAGACTAAACTTTGAATGCAAATTTCGATATATCCAAAATATAACTTCGATATATGCTATACATCGTTAAAAAGAGGACGCCGAGATCTTTCCAACGATATCGGTTTGATGCGTGCACTCGTGGAACTTTGGCGTCAGAGGTCACCTAAACTAAGTCTATGCGCGAATGTATAGCATATATCGAAGTTATATTTTGGATATATCGAAATTTGCATTCAAAATATAACTTTGATATATACACTTCAAACTTCAAAATAACTTCAAAATATACACTACCGGCCAAAGGTTTCGAAGCACCACTGCACTAAGTGCAATGCACTAAGTCAAGAAATTGGGTTTTTTTGTTTATTGCACTTGCCATACAAAATCGAGAAAAAGGGTTATAAAAAACCTCTTTCAGGTACTCAGGGTAATTTTTTTTTTATGGGGTAATTACTAAAGGTAATTATGAATAATTATTACCATCCTTTTTTTATCCTGGGTCAAGTATAAAAGGCTGACCTAGAATATTGACACCATTCTTTGTTCCTCAAGATCGACAAGAAATCGTGAAGATAGAGCAATGAAAATATCAAGCAGACGGAACAGAAGAAAAACGGCTCCAGAAATGGAAGCCAAGATGGATTACAGTCGATCAAACCCGGTGTCATTAACAACTGTAATAAGGCGGCTAGAGATGCTGGTCTTTGTGGAAGGATTGCTAAAGAAAAACCCTTACTTCGACCACGAAATAAAAAGAGAAGGCTTCAATGGACACTAACCTATAAGAAATGAACCGAAGAGGACTTAAAAAATGTTCTTTGGAACGACAAATCACAGTTCGAGCTGTTTGGGTCAAATCAAAGAATTTTCGTCAAACGTAGTGCCCAGAGAAGATGCTGCCGGAGTGTGTAATACCAACAGCGAAGCACGGCGGCGGTTCCATTATGGTCTGGGGATGCTTCTCAAGCCATGCAGTAGGCGATTTAATTCGAATCGATGGAATTATGCGAAAGGAGGAGTATAGAAAGATACTGCAGCATAATGCCATACCATCAGGCCTACGATTGATCGGCGAAGGTTTCGTGATGCAACAAGATAACGATCCCAAACACAGTTCCAAATTGTGCAGAGGCTATTTAGAGAACAAACAAACATCTGGAATATTAACAAATATGATTTGGCCTGCCCAGTCACCCGATCTCAATCCAATAGAGCTTCTATGGGTTGAGCTGGGCCAAAAGGTGCGAGAAAAAGCGACTACGTCAACAGAGAAAATGTGGAATGCATTGTTGGAATCATGGAACAATATACAACAGGAAACCATAAAGAAATTAATCGCCAGAATACAAAGAATTGTAGCAAAAGTTATTCAGTGCAAAGGGGGATTTTTTGATGAAAAATCAGTTTAGACGTTTCTGTAAAAATTTTGATAATAAAAATTATTCTAAAATATAACTTTAATGTAATTTGAAAGGAAATATAATAAACTTTAAAATTTACAATTAAACTTTTTATTTTTAAAAGCTTTGGATAACTATTGTTAAGATTTGTGGAAATTTCAAGGGTGCTTCGAAACTTTTGGTCGGTAGTGTACATTCGCGCATAGATTTAGTTTAGATGACCTCTATACATCGTTAAAATAGGACGCCGAGATCTTTCCAACGATATCGGTTTGATGCGTGCACTCGTAAAACTTTGGCGTCAAAGGTCACCTAAACTTACTCTATGCGCGATGCATATCAGACTAAACTTTGAATGCAAATTTCGATATATCCAAAATATAACTTCGATATATGCTATACACCGTTGAAAAGAGGACGTCGAGATCTTTCCAAAGATATCGGTTTGATGCGTGCACTCGAAGAACTTTGGCGTCAGAGGTCACCCAAACTTACTCTATGCGCGATGCATATCAGACTAAACTTTGAAAGCAAATTTCGATATATCCAAAATATAACTTCGATATATGCTATACACTGTTGAAAAGAGGACGTCGAGATCTTTCCAACGATATCGGTTTGATGCGTGCACTCGTGGAACTTTGGCGTCAAAGGTCACCTAAACTAAGTCTATGCGCGATGCATATCAGAGCAAACTTTGAATGAAAATTTCAATATATCCAAAATATAACTTCGATATATGCTATACATCGTTAAAAAGAGGACGCCAAGATCTTTCCAACGATATCGGTTTGATGCGTGCACTCGTGGAACTTTGGCGTCAGAGGTCACCTAAACTAAGTCTATGCGCGAATGTATAGCATATATCGAAGTTATATTTTGGATATATAGAAATTTGCATTCAAAATATAACTTCGATATATGCTATACATTAAACACATTGCCACATTATCGGCCACATTGCCGATTGGCTCCACTTACGGCCAGACTTAATAGATTGATCAGTGATGGTAGGCCGCGAGTGTTTTTATTGGAGCGTTTTCGCTTTGGTCCATGAGTTTAAATTGGTCGAAAAAAACGTTCAGTCAAGTTCATTTTCAAGCTTTCTAAAGTTGCGGCGCACAGTGGCCGGTTTTTCAACTTAGCGGCCAAAAGTAATTTTTTTCAATGTCTCCGATTTCAAAATGGGTTAGGTCATATGAAAGTAGAAACCTGAGAACCTAGGGAGCCAAAAAATTACAGCTTTATCTTGTTTATTTCATTAGTAACTATGCAATAAAAAACAGCACTTTTTATTTTCAACGAAAATAAACACATTTTTTCAACTTTTCACAGATTTAGATATCCATATCTCTGTCAATATTTCAGATATTAAGTTCCGGTTTTTTTTATTAAATTCTTGGATATATTCGTTGCCAAATGCTGTTACAAATGAGTAAAACTGTGGTATAGTTATTACGTAACAAGAATTCCAGAAATGCTCCAAATTTGGTTAAATTTCGTCGTATTTTGGAGCAGGACTTTTGTGCTCCAAAATGCTCCAAAACGAATTTTACACCATTGTAAAGCTGAAAGTTTTTTGCATCGGTTTGCCATACCGGGCGCTAGAGCCCATTATATGAGTCAAAGTCACACACTGCAAACGATTTTAACATGTTTTCCGTTATTTTTTCTTTGTTAGTGTTACACTTTTCTTTCAAATTATATGTATATTTCAAAGTATGGAAAGGTACTGGGATAGTTTGCAGTAATTACGGTTTTTTAATTATCAGGTAATTAGCTCTTACTGCATATGTACTGTAAATGTGAGCAGATTATTGCTTTCATTGGAAGAGAATTATGTGAAAAGTCTTGGCCTTTGTAAGTGATGTGATAAAAGATGTAACCGAAGAAGTTAATAAACTTAGGAGACAAATTGATCAGCTATTTGAGTATGATGGCCATATTATTCAAATAGATTTCAAACTTCTGCTCATCATGATTGATGAAAGAGTCGGACAATCATTAACTGATACTAAGGCATCCTCTATCTGTATTATATGCAGCAGATGCCAATTATTCTGAGGAGGCATACGAATTCGGATTGTCGCCTCTTCACAATAGAATTCGTTTGATGGAACATATACTCAAATTGGCTATGATTTAGAATGCGGAGCAACAGGAACGGTTAGACAAGATGCAGTGAATATGGAGAAACGGAAGCTGAAAAAAGCCCTTTTTCTCCTTACTTTTCTAGTTTTAAGCTAGTTTTAAGTTAGTTTTATAATTTATAATACTTTGTACTTAATGCTAAATATTTTTATACTTAGTGCTGTAAAAGAATAGAATTCTTTTTGTACTGTGAACTTTCTCAATAAACAATAAACAATAAACAAATTGAAAAATAAGAAATGGATGGATGGAAGGATACAGGACACAATGGAGTAAGTGTTGTTGCTATTATGAGTGAATATTATCAGGTATTGAAATGATTTCATACACTCAACAAATTAAAAAAATTCGCATATTCAAAATCATCAACTGAGTCAAATTCAAAACATCATCAACTTGAATGAACATACACGAATTCAATTCTTCATAAATTCAGTGTGTCATAGTTAACTTGTAGATCAGCTTGCTGGCAAAAGTGCTGGTGTGAAGAATTGGGAAGTGTAGGGTGGCAAGATGGGCAGACATACACACATACATACATATAGACGGATATACACACATACATACAAATAGACGGACAGACATACGGACAGTGAACATGCAAGTTAACACCCAGAACATCCAAATTCCCAAGCAAGCTTCAACTTAACGTCTCACGCCAGTTGTCACGTAGGGCGTATCAGGTCGCCACCGCCAAAAGTTCTATAAAATATGCTGATAAGTATCGAAATGACTGTCGAAAAGTGCAACGGCAGCAGGTAGGAGCAGCAGAGCAGAATATTATTAAGTATAGAAAATGTTAAGCGATAATTTTATACAGTCTTAATCTAATTCCACTTTTGAACGCTTCTATGATTAAAGCAATAACTAAATTATTTAAAAAAAAAAAATAAACCTAAAAAGTTTTAACTGGCGCCCGAACGCGCCAGTCGCGAGTGCAAATAATATAATTAAAGTCCAAAAAGAAGCCCCTCAAGTAGTGGTAGGACTCTGATATCGTTAAAAATTCCCTTAAGTAGCGGCAAGCGAACACAGTAAAAACCAAAGGCCTCAAAAAATTGCACACTGCAATTGCAGTTGTACGTATCGCTCAAGTCGGTAGACGCAAGCGAGTACGAAACTCGGATCCGGAGTCATTTTGGGAACACTAGAAATCTCGACCAAAACGGAGTCTTGCAGTTCGACGCCAAGCCAGATGTTGCAGTATTTTATATTGTAAGTTATTATTAAGTGGAACAAATTTTATTATTATAAAAAATTTATCATCGAAACTTTAAAAATTTGTATAATAATTAATTTAATAATTAATTATAATAATTAATTGAACTTATTTTTAAGAAATAACAGTGAACTTCTTTTTCTTTAAAAAAAAATTTATTTATTATTTGGAATACATTTTTTTCCTGGTATAAATAAGACCCAATCAAAGTTAAATTAAAATTGTGATACTTACGAATCTGTCCAATTTATAAATATAAACACAGAAGGGAGGAGTAGATGGTACTTCCCTCCCTTCTATATGCACGCTACCTTGGTTAGTGCCATTGAGAGTTTTTTCACCAACACCTATGTATTTCATTGAGTCACGTGGCGCTGCGAAACAAAGACTACAAGACTGGAAACTCTTCTACTACACTCAAAAAACATGTACACTATACGTGTAATTTCGCATTGAATTGTTGTTGCCCGTTTGGTGAAGTTGGGAAAAAATTCGTTAACATGGCAACGGGTGGAGATGCCAACCTGCTAACAATATTTAATTGCTGCGAAACCGCGTTAAATAATTAGCTCTTGCTCTTTAAAAATAAAAAATTTTCTGCATTGTTTGTTTTTGTTTTAAATGTTTGTTTTTATCTGTAATTTTTGCATTGTTACTTTAACAAAATATTTCATACCCTTCATTCCCATCTTATATTGTATTGTTTTAATATTGTATACAAAAGAAAAGATTAAAATTTTTACAAAAATTTTAAAATCTCTCTAATGTTGATTTGTTCTTATTGTAAAATGTAGGTATAAAAAAGTTATCAATAAAGTTATTATAATAATTAAAAGTTAAAGTTATTAAATCCTATTCGGCTTTCCTTTTTTTTTTTTTTTTTTTTGATTTGTTCTTTTTAAGACTTTCAAATGCTTAGGAAAATATGTATGTTTGTAAGTCAGTTTGTTTTTACATATGTTTGGTCACACTCCTTTCTTTGTTTTTCTGACTTATTTTAATGACTTACCGAAATCGGTCAACGACCACACCTATTTTTGATTAGAAATTTGGTATTAGCGTTCGTTTTTGAGTTATGACAACAAACTCAAAACAACATACATATATCGCTTTCAAACCCAATAAGCGAATGTGATCCAGATATCGTTATCGCCGTTATTTTTATACCATACACCTTAAGGTTAAGGGTATATTCACTTTGTCACAAATTGTTCATTAAATTGCGAAATTGATTCAATAATTTCATGTTTTGGCTGCGGCAAATTTTTTCATAAGCAGTGTGTTAACTTAGATCAACTTGCAATTGATAGTTTAATAAACTACAAAAATTTGGTTTATTCATGTTCTGAATGCATTAATATTAAAAAAGATGTCTTTGCAATTATTTCTTCTATGGCCTTGGACATTGGAGAGCTGAAAGCTAAGCTCTCTCAATTGTGCTCTAATGCAGAAGGATATAAAGAACAAAAATCTAATAGTCAACCAGCCGCTCCAACTAAAAAGAAATCAAAATCAAAACCGGTTTCGTCCGCTCAGAAAGTTCTCTCAGGTGAGGAAATTGATAAGGCTGTATGCACTCGTTCCCGTGCTCGTGCTCTTGCATCGCCAACGGTGATTGATGTTTCCCCCTCTTCTCGGAACCAATGCTCTTCTGTCACCACTATTACTAATGCTGTGGATGCAATTGAACAGAATGTAAACAATGGTTCAACGAATGTCACTAGAAAAAGGAACGGAGATATCGATCATAGTGAACTTGGATCTATCGCTGTAGCTTCTAATCAGACCGATGTTATCGTCTTGGATGGTGAAAGTCTTAACCCTTCGCAAGCTACCATACCTACGACGTCCATTATTACTGAGGTAAATCCTGATGATGGTTTTCAAATTGTGCAAAAGCGGAAAAAAAATTCCAATAAAACCGTTAACCCAAAAGTCAATAAAATTGTTGGGTCTGATCTTAATTCGAATCTAAAAGCGTTGCCAAATTATTCATGGGTTCATTTATCCAAATTTAGACCTGATATATCCACCGAGGATATTATTAATCATATATCAGGAAAATTGAACATTAGTTCTGACCGATTTAAGTGTTTTAAATTGATTAAAAAAGATGTCGATAATAGTAATCTAGAACATGTGAATTTCAAGCTTGGGTTCTCAGTAGACATCAAGGATCGTGTTATGGATGCTTCTGCTTGGCCTGTATTTGTGCGAGTTAAATATTTTCAACATCATCGGAAAAATGTAAAATTCGATAGCAACCTGGTTGATACTGGTTCGCAATGACTCGTAACGGATCAACGACTGCCTTCTAAATCACTTTCTCAATCAACTCGTGAACTACTATTTTGTTACCATAACACTGGTGGATTAAGAACTAAAGCTAGTGAAATCTACCAACTTTCGTCATCGTCACTGTATGACGTGATTGCCTTTTCCGAAACATGGTTGACAAGCCAATACTATGATTCGGAGTTTTTTAATTCCAATTATGTTATATATCGAAAGGACCGATCTCAGACGCTCTGTGGACTGTCAAGAGGAGGCGGTGTGCTATTGGCTGTCCGATCAAATTTTTTATCTCTACCTTTACCCTTATCTTCAACTTTAATACCTGTTGAACATAATTTTGACATTGATCAGTTAATTGTTAGGATTAAGTTTGATAATAATGCGGAATTTATTGTAAATCTAAGTTATATTCCACCTAATAGTTCTGTACAATTGTATAAAATCCACATAGGCAATATTATGAAAGTCATTAACAATATTAAGAGTCCTCAGCATTTAGTAATTTTAGGTGATTTCAATCTGCCCAATATAAATTGGCAATATGATGATCAACACCTGCTTCTGCCGTTAAATATTACCAGTGACTGCGAAAATGAAGTAGTAAGTAATCTTGCGGAAAAAGGTCTAATTCAAATTAACAATATTTTTAATTGCCGGAACAGGCTCCTTGATCTAGTTTTCGTGGATGATGATATGTATTCTAATATCAGTAGGCTAAACTCTGATTATCTAACGGATTCTGAACATCATGTGGCTTTATGCTTAGCATTAAAAACATATACTTACTCCAAGTTGCTTAATCATTATAATGAAATCAAATATGATTTCTGGAAAAGCGATTTCAAGGCTATTTGTAGATATATGTCTAATACCGATTGGGCTTTGGTTCTTGTAGATTCAAATGTCGAAGAGAATTATAAACGGTTTTCTGAACTCCTTAAAACTGCTATTAACTTATTTGTCCCTAAGAATACGTTCTCGAAGGTAGATAAACCTGCATGGTATAATAAGACATTATCTAACATAAATAATGCTAAAAGCAAGGCTTACAAACGGTGTAAGAGATCTCCAAATAATCCGAATCTTTTGGCTCACTACATTTTTCTTAAAAAACAATTTTACACTTTAAATAAATTTTTATATAACAACTACATTTTTCGAATTGAAACTAATCTAAAGAAAAACAGTAAATGTTTCTGGAATTTTATAAATAGTAAAAAGAAGTCTTCTGGTATTCCATCTTCGATGGAATACTTAGGTGAAACATCGTCTGATCCTAACGAAATCTGTGACATGTTTGCCGAGTTTTTTTCCTCCGTGTATATTCCATCTTCTCCCTTTTCAGTTTTAAATAACCAAAGTCATGAGGCTATCGTTGATATTGGGTCTGTACAACTTAGCATCAGTGACGTCATGGATGGCCTATTGCAACTAAATCTAGATAAGCAACCCGGAGTTGACGGCTTTCCACCCATCATTCTTAAGAAGTGTGCTCAAGCTGTTGCTTTTCCGCTGTTTTTAATTTTTAGCCAATCATTGCGCTCTGGTGTTTTTGTTAGCGAATGGAAAGACTCTTTTGTAATACCTATTCATAAAAGCGGATCCAAAAATTTTATTCCCAATTATAGACCTATTTGCAAGATTTCTGTGATTCCCAAGCTCTTTGAAAAGCTTGTGTACTCGAAACTACTTTTTCAAGTAAAAGGTGCTATATCCCAATTACAGCATGGTTTCATTACTGGAAGATCTACATCCTCGAATTTGACGATTTTTTCTAATTACGTCGCTAGTTGCTCAGAAAAAGGTTTACAGTGTGATGTCATGTACACTGATTTTTCTAAAGCTTTTGATAAGGTTGACCACGGCCATTTATTATCAAAGCTTTGGAAACTAGGGTTTCACTCTAGTTTTTTCAATTGGATTAAATCTTATTTATCAGCTCGTAGACAAATTGTCAGATTAAATAGTACTGTATCTAAACCATTTTTTATTTCGTCTGGTGTCCCTCAAGGGAGCCATTTAGGGCCTCTACTCTTTCTCATTTTTATAAATGAAATACCTAAGATACTTCAATTTTCGCAGTGTCTAATGTTCGCTGATGATTTAAAGATATTTTCGTCTATCGAATCCGTGGACGACTGCTCTAGATTACAAGCCGATTTGACTAACTTGGCAGTCTGGTGTAAGGACAATGCTCTTTTACTTAATGCGTCCAAGTGTCAGTATCTAACATTTAGTCGCGGTTCTAATCCGTTAATTTACAATTATAAGATTGGCAATGTGCCATTGTCAAAAATTTACATAAAAAAAGATCTTGGAGTAATTTTTGACTCCAAATTTAACTTCAATAGCCATGTCGAGTATATAACGGCAAAAGCAAATGCCATGATGGGATTTATTTGGAGAAACTCTAGGGATTTTAAAGACCCACATACCTTGAAATCTTTGTATTTTGCATTTGTTAGACCCCACCTTGAATATTGTTGCATTGTTTGGGATCCATATTACAAAATTTATTCCGATAGAATAGAAAAAATTCAAAAACGGTTTACTAAATATGCCTTATCTCGTTTATTTTGGAACACCCCTGTGCCCAGATATAAACCTAGGTGTCTATTGCTAGGCTTAGCCTCTCTAGAGCAGAGACGTAAGTGCCATTCAATATTGTTTGTTAACGACATTGTTAATAGTAAAATTGATGCTCCTACCTTATTACTACTGATCAATATTCGGGTGCCTACTAGGAACTTTAGATCTAACGATATCTTTAAAGTTCCCTACCACCGTGTTAACTATTGCTTCAACGAGCCAATGACCCGGTGTTTAAGATTGGCCAACTCAGTTTGTACCTATGTGGATTTTTTTATTGGCTTGAGCCGCTCCAATGTTAAAATGTTAGTTTATAGTTGCCTCAGTTTCGAGTAGTCATTAAGATTGTGTTGTAATCTGCTTGACGAATAAATAATTAAATAAATAAATGTGTAACGCATAGAAATAGAGACGATAGGTATAGAAAAGTATATATATTCTTGATCAGTGTGACCTCCCGAGTCGATTTAGCCATGTCCGTCCGTCTGTCTGTCTGTCTGTTGAAATCACGATCACAGGAGAACCGGTGAAGATATCGTGATGATGGTATTGAAAATGGGCAAAATCGGTCCCAGACCACGCCTATTTTTTAGTAAAAATGTGATATCAGCCGTTGTTTTTAAGTTATGACAACAAAATTTCATGGGCGTGATCCGCCCAGTTTTAGGTTATACAGGCAAAAGAGGGTCATAAATGGTTATATTGTTAAATATATAATCTTCCTGAATCAAACTGTACATAACAACTTCTTTTCTAATAAAACATTATTACAGCAAAACTGGGCGCGGTCCGCCCACTTTTACACTTCTTATACAGTATAGCTCATGAAAACAAATTTATTACCACGGAAATAAAGCTTAAATTTAAAGGTTAATTAATAGTGATTATAAGATAGCTTTCCTTATAACCCCATATTATTATTATTATTTATTATAATTTTATTTATTTAATTCAGTCACGCACACTAAGACTTAATCTTTTATAGTGCCTCAACGAAAAGTATTAACAATATGACATACATTTATCAATTAATAAATACATTAAATAAAAAGGAAAAGATCGTAACACATCAAAAAATAGTTAACAAGGGATTAAGAATAAAGAAGGAAATTAAAAATAAATTACAATTAGAAAATAGTAAGAAACTTAAGCTAAGAAGAGTATTAAGCTGAGCACTCGATTAAACACCTGAGAAGTGTGCAACAACAGCTTGTCTGAAATGGCCACTCCGCAAAATCCGCCTCAAAGACAACGGTAAAGTGTTCCAAAGTCTGATGGTGCTAATGAAGAAAAATCGACTGCTGTTGAGGTATCTGTATCTCGGAACAATGAAATTTATAGCTCTTGAAGATCGGAATTGCATAAGTTTATCCATAGAGAAAGAATAATAGAGAATATCCAGGAACAATGAAATTTATAGCTCTTGAAGATCGGAATTGCATAAGTTTATCATACAGGTACGGGGGGTTTTGTGTGTAAATAAGTCTGTGCAGAAACTTAATATTCAAAATATTTAAATATTCTGCCAATCCACAACCTAGGATACCTCTACTTACTTCAGAAATAGGGTCTGAACGACTGACGGAATAAACATACCTGGCAGCACAGTTAAAGGCCACAATAAGCTTACGCTGGGAGTGAGAGTTAAGATGACAATAAACAACACAAAAGAATGTTATGTATGGCATAACCAATTGTTTGACCAGTCTGCGTCTGGTCTCTAGAGGAGTATAGCTCGCAGAGGCTCGCAGGCACCTCAGCATGCTATAAATTTTACCAACTGAACTATTCACATGATCAATACAAGTTAAATAGGAATTCAGTATAAATCCAAGGTTTTTTACCTTGCTTACAAAATTCAGCCTAGTGGATCCAATAAACAAAGGAGGGACCTCATCAATTTCAGTATTCTTCCTCATAATGGGCAAAATTTTAGTCTTGGAGGGATTGATGCGTAGTAAATTGGCAGAAGCCCAATCACTCAGTGAAGATAAGTCAGAGTTCAGTCTGAAGCACAGGTCTTCATGGAGATTTAAGGGCCTAGACAAGTAGACTTGGATGTCGTCGGCATAAGCATGTATGGAGGCATACTCACAGGCTGAGAAGATATCATTAATAAAGATATTTCTTCTAGTTTTTAAGATATGACAATAAAATTTCCATATCGAGCGACATTATTATATTTGACGTTGCAGAAAATGTGCGTGACGCGCATACTTTTAGGTTACATGGACAGAAGGGTAATATGGCACAATCGTCCTACATAAATCCTTATATAAGTCTGTAATTTTATGATATGATATCAATTAATATGAAATTTTGTATAAATATTCTTTATTCGGATTTGTAAACGAGCAAATAAAACGAATATAAATATAGAATCAATTTATAAAAAATGCATTAAATGCATGCATAAAACCTTAATTCCTAAAATTCCTAAAAACTTTTAGGTGTAGGGTATCTAAGATTCGGCCAGGCCGAATATAGCTTTCTTACTGGTTTAATATATTTTTTTTCCGGTTTTTAGTCGGGGTTTTAGAAAATGGCCCCTCCCGCCTAAACGGGGAAAATGCACCCCCCTCCCATACGATTTTTTTCTTGTCTCGACCCAACCTACACGCCCTAGCCTTTTGTCCCCTCCATCCTGTATAACTTAAAAAAAATACCACTCTCAATAAGATGCGTAAAATTTAATATCTATAATTTTAAAAATGTAGGTATTAGTTAATTATTATGCTGAAAAAACTATACTGTATCACTAATATTATGAATATTCTTAAATATGAAGAACATTTAACCATTATTAAAAATGTTTGCTTCATTCCTTTTCATTGATACAATATCTATACCATGAATAATGTTTAGTTTAAATAGTAGCAACTTTTTATTTCAAGTATTAAATGCTAGGGATTTAATGTAGGTTAAATTATTTCTGTTGTAAAAAATACTATTAAACCAACAAAATAGCTGCTTGATTCAAGCTTGACTACAACTTTTTATGTTTTTATGCTTTGGAAAGGCTGGCTTTTAGTTAGGGATCGTTATATAGTCTACAAATAGTCGATATCTACAAACGATATCTATATGTTCGACCGCACCGAAACACTTAAATACCCTACAACTTATGACGTCTAACTATAACTTTGAATGAAAAATGCTAAAGTAGCGTACCAACATATTAAAGCTTTAAACTTAAGGGAAATCTTTAATTATTAAGAAACAATAAAAGAAACATTGATTTGTACATACACAGAAATAGTGAACTCCTACATTTCTGTTAAACTTCATTCCAATACCCTAATCAGTTCTCCTGAGATCATGATTTTAATAGACAGCAATTAACTCAAAACCCAAATCCACAATAAAAAGGCGGAGAATTGAAATAGACATTAACATAGATATACTTATAACACAAATAGATATAAACAGTGATTCTTACTATAATCAGTCGCCAGATAAAGGTTAAAGGATAAAGGCAATGATAATGGAACAATCTTTAGAAACCAACAACAAAGGACTTTGAGCGTAAGGAGATCAGACTCTAATCAATTTAATATAAATGAACAAAAATGCATAGAAAAATCATAGAAACATCTACAATATCGGGTTGATATCTACAATAGTTGTTGATATCAGTATGATAACCTAATTGCAATTCCTAAACCAAAATTCACTTAAACATCGACATACTAGCAATATAACTCTATTATATATATTAACTATATATACATATATTAACTGTATATAATATAACTATTAGCGAGACAATTATACAGTCGAACTTCCTTATAGTGAACTTCTATACAATGAAGTTCTCCTTATTATGACCTAAAATCAAGAACACAGAATTACAGAACACCCAAAAAATATTTCTGTATACTGAAGTTTCTATATAGTGAAATACTTATCTGTTCCCGTGGAGATTTAGTATAGGGAAGTTCGACTGTATTTGCAAAACTCATAATCACTCAAAATTATACTAACTCCTAATAAAGGCAAAGAAATACATAGTATTCATACTTAAAAGATCCACAAATTTTGTTTCTTAAGAAAGCACATACGAAATAATATACCTAAATGCACACTACAATAACACAAATATTATTTTTAGTATCAGAATAACGCAGCTAGAATTAATACTAACTAAAAAATGAAATTGATATACGTAGTTACTTTGGCTTCAATAACAAAATATATAGCTGGAAATATTAATATGTCTGTGTAGTAAATAGGGACATCGGAATAAAACAAACCATTTAAAAAACCAGTAAGAAAGCTATATTCGGCCTGGCCGAATCTTAGATACCCTACACCTAAAAGTTTTGAAAAAGCATTATAGAGTGAAATGCAAACTACAATACATAGAGGAAATATGTGGTTATAAGGAAAGCTACCTCATAATCACATTTAATCACAGACGGGTATAAAATTTATACTATAAATACATTGGCGTAGCTTGGTGGACGGGGTGGCAGTCCGCCCGGGGTGGCTCAATTTCGGGGGCAGCAGTTTTGGAAATCAAGTATTGATTGATTGAATTCTAGGAATTTTTGAGGCTGCAAGTTGAATAACCGTCCCGGGCTCCATGAGTTCTAGCTACGCCTCTGTATAAATAGTAGGCGTGGTCGTTACCTGTTTTCAAAACAAAATAACTAGGTTAGTTTTTTTTATTACTGTGTTCAAATTTAAACTTTATTTCCCTGGTAATAAACTTGTTTTCATGAGCTACACTGTATAAGTAGTGTAAAAGTGGGTGGACTGCGCTCAGTTTTGCTGTTATAATGTTTTATTGAAAAATAAGTTGTTATGTACAGTTTTATTCAGGAAGTTTATATATTTAACAATATTACCATTTAAGACACTCTTTTGCCTGTGTAACCTAAAAGTGGGCGGATCACGCCCATATTTGGCGTATTAATGGATAATGCTACGCTATACCCAGGAATGAAATTTTGTTGACATAACTAAAAAACGAACGTTGATATTACATTTCTAATAAAAAAAACGTTGGTATTTCCCATTTTCAATACCAACGAAAAAATTTCATTACGATATCTTCACCGGTTCTTTTGTGATCGTGATTTCAACAGACAGACGGACGGACATGGCTAAATCGACTCAGGAGGTGACGCTGATCAAGAATATATATACTTTTCTATACCTATCGTCTCTATTTCTATGCGTTACACATTTCGTGACAAAGTGAATATACTCTTAACCTTAAGGTGTAGGGTATAAAATTACTATATGGATAAATAAATATAATGCAACTAATTAAATAATAGCATGTATAAGACACCGAATTCTGTAAGAGAGCTCATTTTTTGGTCCGTCTAATAACGGAAAGACTGAGTTTAATATAGACAGTCTGAATGGAATAAAGTTTATTAACATATGTCATTATATAAATGACAGTATGAGTACTTGAAGTAGCTATTATATTGCATAAAAACATTGGCTTCTACACAAATTTTGAGATTGGCTTCTACACAAATCTACTGATTTTTTTACCAAACATAAATAAATTCGCAAGCGTTTGGTGCGCAATAATGCCAACATGATTATTATGTTTAAGCAAGATGAGATGAATATGAAAGCACATATACAATGATCATGTCGAAAGAGATACGCGGTAGAGGCTGCAAAATTTTATAAATATATGCGCAGAATGTTAGAAAGATAAATATGGATTTTCTTGTAATAAGCAAAGACGATCCAATTGATAGTAGACGTTAAAGAATGGGATTTGATATATACATACATTCACTAATAATGTGGCCATTTATTTATTATATGACCATTGTATAAATATTAGTATGATAGTTTTAAACTGAATACATTTGATATACCTTTTCAATAGCTGATCAAAAGCTGGTCAAAAGCTGGTCAAAAGCTGATCATTAGCTGATCATTAGCTGATCATAAGCTGATCGAAGCGAGTAGTGTGTGTATGCTGATTCGGGACAAAGGAAGTATGGGAGCTGTTTTAGGACTGTGTCTTTGCTATACTTTGCTTTGTGTTTTTGCTGAAAGTATAATTTTAGGGGTGCTTTTGGGTGATTATTGCATTTTTATCTCTATAAAGGTGCGCATCCACCAAGGCACGCGTGCTGAACGCGTTCTGACCGCGAGCTTGGTGGATACGGAAGAGCAAATGAACGCGAACTGAGCGCATCCTGAACGCGAACTTTACTTGCGTGTCATATCCACCAAAAACATTTGCACGTCTATAAAATGCGTGATGTTCGCGTACATGTTTTTTAGTGAGTATACTTGGCGTACTGTTCGCGTTCTGCACGCGTTCTGAATTCCGACTGTTCGTTTGCTTTCCATTTCTGTTCGCGTTCTGAAATTTTGTTGTTGGACCAAATTCAGAAGAATTTGAAGAAGAAGAAGACGTGCAAGTTTGCGCTGATTTGCCTACTCCATTATTAAATACCAACAAAATCGCACTGATTTGTTCGCCGGAGTTCATTTGCTTTCCATTTCAAATGGATAGCAAAAAAGCAGCTCGCAAACAGAACGCGAACAAAATTTCAAGAATTTGGTTGTATCCACCGAAAAACGAAACAAAAAGCAACGTGCAGCTTTCATGCGTGCACTCGTATTTTGGTGGATACGACGCGAAAACATTTCGGAAAGCTGTTCGCGTTCAGCGCGCGTGCTGCGCGCGATCAGATCGCGAGCAGCTTTTGTGTTGCTTTTTGGTGGATACAAAAGAACGCGGTCAGAACGCGAACAGAACGCGTGCTGAATTTTTGGTGGATGCCTGCCTTAAGACTGTATTCGTACTGTCGCGCAGCAGATGGTGATAGTGGACAAGTGCTTTGAAATGTTCTTGTAGGCGCGGTATTCGCGTGATACAGAAATATGGCCGTCGATCGTGTGTTTGCGACTTCTTTTTGCTAATTTCTCTGTGCTAGGAGTGAAGATGTGATTGTGTGTTTGGTGAAAATTGACTTTATTCTTATTTTATTTGACAATAAATAAGGTGGAAACAATCGTAGCATACTTTTTAGTGCTTTTATATGGTGGGTGTTTGGTATATCGGTAAAGTGCTAAGCTAGAAGTAAGAAGTTTTGCTAAGCTGTTGTTGTTATTTATTTTAGGGGATGATTCACTTCGGTACTGTTATCGCCCGCTGTGTGATAGTAGGGAAACATGCAAGTGTTTGTACGCACGTGAAAATGCACCATTATCACTTTCGCAATTTTGTCCGCCAGCTGCAAAAATCTGGTTGCAGAGTGGTGTGGAATTTCATTTAATTAAAGGCATAAATTAAGGTTCGCTTGACCTGTTATTTATATTTTCTGGTATTTTATTTCCAACTTTTATGTATGTTCTGAATTTTATTTTTATAAATTGTATTTTATGTTTAATTATAAATATAATATAATTTTCATTCATTCATTTCGCTACTTACGCCCGTTGTGTGCTAGCAGAATTAAAGATCAAGTCGAATGTTATTTTATTGTTGTTATTTATTTCAGGGGATGATGCATGTTTTGAGTGCTGGATGCATTTTGGTACGTTGATTGCCTAATGTGTGCTAGTACAGAGATTCTAGTTCCTACAACAAGCACGCCTTACAACGATTAACTCCCAAGTAAACAAGCATAGGAAATTTCGAATGCAAGTGTTTTGTACAATACAAGCATGCAATTTTTAACATGTTCGTACATGATCTAATTCTATTTCTGATGCATGTGTTTTCTATTCTATTCTTTATAAACTCAATCTGGTTTAATTTTCGAGGGAAAGCCGCTAGAAAAATACTTTTTATTGTACGCTATATGAATAAAAATGTCCCATCAATATAGATTAGATTGTTGATCACTAAACATGCTTAAAGTGAATATCTCCGCTTTTTTGAAATAAGTTGATGAGTTTCTGGTAACACAAAAGGAATCTTTGCTTGATGAGCATTAACGAAAATCTAAAAGGATATGATAAAATTAGTCATTGTGAGCATGAAATACTAATACGAACAAACCATCGACATCACTACAAATCTTGTTGTTGGGCTTCACACGAATGTATCGATGGACCAGACACTTGTGCATGCTACATGGTGGAACGTGTTATTTATAGAATCAATCAATTAATGCTATTGTATTCTAGATTGAATAAAATCTAAATCAAATATAAAATTATGTCCAAATAAAAATAATTATTTAAAATTTACACTCGATTTATTTGTTTATTTTTTTATTGCAGTATATACATTTTAAAAAATACATTCTAGATTCCGCTAAAGGATAGTCAACCATCACCTCCAGACGAAAGTGTTTTATATTTCCCGTCATTACTTTTATCAAATAGTAAGATCCATTGGAGAATTATTTTATCGTCTCGTCACTTATGCTGTTGAATCTTGATTGCAGAAATACCTACACCTTAAGGATTAATATATATTATATACACTTACTGTATAAGTAGTGTAAAAGTGGTCGGACCTCGCCCAGTTATGTTGTTATAATGTTTTATTGGAAAATAAGTTGTTATGTAAAGTTTAATTCAGAAAGTGTATATATTTAACAATATAACCATTTAAGACACTCTTTTGCCTGTGTAACCTAAAAATGGGCGGACCACGCCCATATGTGGCATATTAACGGATAATGCTATTCTATACCCAGGAATAATATTTTGTTGTCATAACTCAAAAACGAACGCTGATATCACATTTCTAATAAAAAATAGGCGTGGTCGCTTACCGATTTCGTTTTACCGAAATCTGTCCGTGTATGCCGCAGTCCGCGAACTTCATACAACTATTCATAGAATTTTATAATACTTTATATCTTTTTTTACATATGTATACATATGTAATTCATTCAAAGTTGTACATTTGCTGTTTAGTTTATGTAATTGCCTGTCAAATGTGTCTGCGAAGCTCCCCAACCATGTTGGCGAACTTGTCGGCCCGTATATGGGGCCTTATGGTGTTAAGGCATACAAAAAGGTAAATAATGAAAAGTAAAACAAATTAAGATTCCATTGTATTAGGTCATTAAGTGTGAAATGTCCGATTTTGAAGCGAAAGTTTAGTTTATTTGATCTCCAATAAGAAACAATATGATCAAAAAATTCGCCTAAGCTATCGTTAGTGTTTTGCCATTTTAACGGTAGCTTTTTATGTCTGCAGCGAAGAAGTTTGCGGCGAGAGAGGCAGTGAAATCCTAAAAGCCATCTTTCAGAGCCTCTTGAGAACTGATGGATTTTCCTTGTAAGAACTGGTCCACGCCTAGCTCCTGTAATTTGAGAAGCGTTATTCGAGCGACATGTGGTCACGCGTTGTCTTGTAAGACCATAAGGATTGGACGGTCTCTATTGACCAAACTAGGCTGTTTAATGGAAAGCTCTTTTATCATCACGTCCAACTGATTGCAGTAGACATCTGCTGTTATTGACCAGGTCTCATAAAGCTGTAATGGATAATTGCGGCACTGGACAACTAAACAGACACCATAAGCTTTTTCTGTTGAATGTTTGGTTTAGGGATCTGTTTCGCAACCTGTTTTTTATGCAACCATTAGGCCTAACGTTTTCGATTGTCGAATAAGATCCATTTTTCATCAACCGCTACAATTCGGTGTAGAGGTTCAATTTTATACCGTGACAGTAAAGAAAGGCAAGCTTCGAAACGATGTCTTTTTTGACGATCGTTTAACTCATGCGAAACCCATCCATCCAGCTTTTTGACCTTACAAATTGGTTTTAAGTGATTCAAAATTGTTGGAATAGAAACGTTAAACCCTGCTACTAGTTCACGCGTAGTTTGAGACCTGCTTCAACTACAGCTTTCTGGTTATCCTTATTCAACTTACTCGCCGGTCTTCCACGTGGTTCATTTGCAAGGCTAAAATCGCCAGAACGAAACTTCAGAACGAAGGTCCAGTGATTAGCTGCACCTTCCCCAAACATTTCATTGATGTTTCGAGCTGCCGGCGATGCATTGCTTTCGCGACGAAACTCATATTCGAAAAATTACCCGCATGTTTGACCTTTCCATTGTCTTATGAAAGCTACTGTATATCAGAAGATTCAAAAAGGAACTACGATTGAGTTTAAAGAGTAATGATGCACAAGAGTAATGATGCACAGAGTAATGAAGAGTAATTATGCACATGATATGAAAAAACATAAAAACCGTTATAGTAAAGTGTCATTTCATACTTAATGATCTAATAAATCTATAAAATTTAACTATTGTAAACTCAATTTTTAATGATAAACACAAAACACGGAAGGATTTGACACTCAAACAATAACAAAGAGTAGCTGATAATCCCACGAAACCCAAAAAAAACCCAATTTCGATCATGACGGCAAATGAATGGCACCGTTAGTGCTTGTTCCCCCTGCAACCCGAAGAGTAGCAACGTCTAGGAAAGCAGTTCGTCTACGTACTACGTACGGCTAATCAGGTCTTAATCAGAACTTACGATGCTTTTACTGAGTAGGAAACAACAAATATTAGTCATCCGCATCTTAGATCTTTTTTTTAGATCAAAAGTGGTACTAAAATTCCTATGAGTGTATATGAGGGGGTGTGATGTCATAAATAAGTGTCTAATTTTGGCCTTATTTAAGGGTCGAAAGTTATAATAAGCAAAATGCTGCAGTAGTGGAATGTAGTAAATGTGAGTACATTCTTTCACTTTATTTCGATTTTTACAGTAACGAATAAGTTTGAGTTTATTTAGAGTTTTGATTTTAATACTTCTTAGAATCATTTCGCAAATGAACTCTTCAGCGGAAGAAATTCTATTCTTGTTGATTAGACTGATATTCCACCAATAGACCGACATTCCGGCTAATAAATTAATTTTATTTAATTCAACGTAAGCATTCCTTTAATACTCGCGTTTTCTACTTCATGCTGATAACTATAAATAAAAATATCTTGGTTTTAGTCAGAAATCTGAGTACACGTTCAGGAAATTTACAGCGCTTTCTGCATCGACAAAGCAAGCAAAGTTTTCCAATTTAAATGAGAAGCAAACAGTCCTGAAATGGACAGTCTGTCAGTCACACGGACAATCAGAAAGACAAGCAGATACTATATATAGACGTGTGAAAGCAAAGCGAATATTTTAGCAGCAGTGCCAAAAATACCAAAATAAAAAATTGAATACAATACAATACAACAAGTTGCAATTAAAACGTCGTTTTTTAATGAGTTTCTCATGTTTACAAATCTAAATTTAAAACATTAAATGTTCCTTGCAGAAACTCAATAGTTTTGAGGAAAATACACTTACATACATATGTAGTCTCGGAGATTAAAATTTCCTTTTCTTAGCAATTTAATAGAGGCCTAAAGCATTCATGAAACTTTGAGATAATCGGAACTATATAACTATTTTTTAAAATATTAGCTGATTATAAACTTGCACTTTGGTACACAATAGTAACCGTGTGAGATAGTAATAGTACAATAGTATTACGAATAAGTAGTATAATACTCGTATATCCCCTTTCAGCCTTGAGGACGGTGTTTTGAATCCCCATGGGCATGGATGCTTAACTTGTGTTCGGTATCTTTCTCTCTCTACCTATCCTTATCAGTCGAAGGCCTTAGTTGCTAATACTGACTTCAAAATATTTGTTTTGTAATTTAATTACTGCATAAATTTGTATAATAATAATAATAATACTCGTATATGAAAATCTTAGGGCCAGTTTTTCAGTGCTCAGTTATCGTCGTTTCTCAGTTAACCTTCGTTTAAACGACACATTGTGTTTTTCAGTGCTCGTTTAAACGGAGGTTAACCGGCCGATATTGCTCAGTTAAACTCCGGTAAATTTATCTTTTTAATAGATAAAGAAACAGCTGTTTCTTCGAGTACAGACATTTACCTTTGTTCAAAACTATGCTAATAATTTTGTTTATTTGCACCAGAACAGCTGTTCTCTTTGTAAAAATGAAAATATTGTCAACTGCTGCCAAAAAAGGTTTAGGTATACGCTAAATATTCATTGAATTTAGATAACTTCTGTATGAAATATAGAAAAGATACGTTTAACATAGATAAGTTAAACTCGCACTGTAAAACTCAAATCTCAGTTAACTTTTGTTTGGCGTTTAACTAATCTCCGTTTAAACGCCGTTTAAACGAGCACTGAAAAACTGGGCCTTAGTGATCAATTATGTTCGATCCGATACGAAATTAATAAAATGAAATTGATATCCTTCAGTGTACAACCACACCAAACAGCGTCAGCATCAAAAAATAATTTACTGTACAAACCTTATGGAAGAATTTTACTCTCTGACGCTCGGAGACAAGACGCTTTGATCGAATCGATTCTATTTTCTAACTGACGTCGAGCTTTCGCTATTTTTCTTCGGAAATGTGTTGCCTACTCTTCGTTGAAAATGCTTCGAAAATAATGAAGTGGTGCCAAATTCTTACAACAAATATAAACAACCAGTAATAAAGCTATATTCGGCCTGGCCGAATCTTAGATACCCTACACCTAAAAGTTTTGAAAAAATTTAAAAAAAACTAAAACTAGAGGAAATATGTGAAAGGAAACATGCTATAAGGAAAGCTACCTTATAATCACATTTAAGCACATACAGTTGCGTAGTAAGGGGGGCGGGGTTGGCGGTCCACTCTGGGCGGCACGATGTCGGGGGTGGAAGTTGTGGTATTCAAGTAGTGACTAGTACTCAAGTAGTGAATTCTAGGAATTTTTGGGGCTGCAAGTTGATTAACCGTCCCGGGCTCCATGAGACCTAGCTACGCCTATGTATAACTAGTAGGCGTGGTCATTATTTTATTTATTTTATTTTTTTTTTTTTTATTTTTTTATTTTATTTATTTAATAACTAAGCTAAGCAAGCTTTATAGCTTGAAAAAATTTATTAATAACTAAGCTAAGCTTTATAGCTTGAAATAATAAATTACAAGTTACTAGTAACAAGAAATTCTAGAATTTTTCCCTTTGTGATAAACATAGAATCCGCTAGATTTACAACGGCCGAGACCGAATTCAGGTCAGCACAAGCCTTGCGGAGTGGTTCATTCAGGAGATAAGTAGTCCTGCAGAATTGAAGATGCAGGAATTCGTGTCCTCTAGAGGACATGCGTGGAATGTTGATGCCTATACTGCTTAAGAGATGAACAGAGTCCGTGACCCCATGGAGAAGGTTTAGGATAAACACTGAATTTAACATTATTCTCCGATGGGAAAGTGATGGCAAATTGATCAATTTGAGTCGTGACGTATACGATGGAAGTCTTATTGAAGGATCCCAGTGAAGATTCCGTAAACAAAATAAAAGAAACTGTTTTTGAACCGATTCGATCTTAGAGATGTAGCAACCATAGTTAGGCGACCATACAGGCGAAGCATATTCTAGTATTGGTCGAACTAATGACGTGTAAAGAATTTTGTTGATGTAAGGATCATCAAATTCCTTTGCCCAACGTTTAATAAATCCAAGTAGACTTAGGGATCTGGCGGTTATCCGATCAATATGGGCATGGAAACGCAGTTTACTATCCAACACTACGCCAAGATCCTCAACGCTATTTAGGGTTTCCAATTGATGATCACCAATAGAGTAGGAGTAGTTGAATGAGGTCGATCGCGAAAACGACATTTGTTTGCATTTGCGCAAGTTCAAACTCATGTCGTTTACATCACACCATGTGAGAACATTGTTTAGGTCGGTTTGGAGCAGCAACGCATCACATCCATTTTTATATGAAAGAAAAATCTTCAAATCATCAGCAAACAATAAAGCGTCGCAATTTTGTAAGATCGAAGGTAAATCGTTAATGAAGATAAGGAATAAAATAGGCCCGAAGTGACTTCCTTGTGGGACACCAGACTTAACTTGGAATGAATCAGATTTCATGTTTTGCAGTAAAACAGATTGCGTACGGTCAGTGAGATACGATTGAATCCATTTTAATAGGCTCAAGGGAAATCCAAAAAGTTTCAATTTCATCATTAGAATGTTATGATTAACAACATCAAAAGCTTTGGAGAAATCTGTATAAATGACATCTGTTTGCATACCGCGTTTAAAGCCATTTATTGTCTTAGAAACGAATTCCAGAAGATTAGTTGTAGTAGACTTTCCAGGGCGGAATCCATGCTGAATCTCGGAGATGGATGAATACACATCACGGGAAATCTGGGTTATGATAATTTTCTCAAAAAGTTTAGGCAACGTACTTAGCTTTGCAATAGCGCGATAATTAGAAATGTTTGATCTATTCCCAGTTTTGTGTATGGGAATGACATAAGAGGTTTTCCATACTGCTGGAAAGTAGCCAGAATGTAGTGAGTAATCAAAAATCAACGTTACTGGGTACGCCAGTTCTTTAGCGCAATAACGCATGATACAAGCTGGAATATTGTCTGGCCCTGGATTGTAATTTAATTTTAGATCCATTAGTTCTTTCAGAATAATATTCTGGTCAATGGTAATAGATTGCATATTAAGACAATTAGATACTGAATACGGATAATTTGTTACGTCATGTCGTACATCACGATACGTTGATTTAAAAAATTTTGCAAACAAATTACATGTGAGCTGAATATCATTAGATTCTTCATCATCCAAATACATTGTAGGTGGAATCATACTACATTTACGTTTAGTATTGACAAAAGTCCAAAAGGACTTTGGATCGGCCTTCAGGTTAGCCTTGACTCGTGAAATATAGATATTATATGAGAATTGAAGACTTCGGCGGTATCTATTTCTCGCAGCAATATATTTTATATAACAATCAGTTGACCCATGTTTGATGAAGCTTTTGTAAAACTTGGTTTTAACATTGCGCAGTACACGAACTTCATTCGTAAACCAAATTGGACCGTAACAAATGCTTGTGCTACGTAGCGGCACTGCAGATTTAATGCACTCACCCAAAACTAGATAAAATGCTGCCACAGCGGCGTCGATATTAGAGGGTGATGAAGAACCTTGTAAGCCTAAAATCAGATCCCAGTCAATATTGCAGATTTGACTTTTCAGGATATCATAGTTTGTTTTCCTGAAGTTGAATTCCTTTTGATGGCAAACTTTCCTGGTATTTCGCTGTTTATTTCGGCCAGCCAACTGCAGTAATAGTGTTGGGTGATGTTTATCCTCCGGACATACAAGAGCATCAGTACGGGAAATATTAATGCCATCTTTGTCATCAGTAAACACTAGGTCAAGTAAACGATTATTTTGATTTTTAATGTAATTAACTTGGAAAATTCCACAAGCCATTAACTCATCCAAAAAATTACAGTTAGAAGTATCATATGATGGTAATAGAACTTGAGAATCATCAGGATCAATTTTCCAAGAAACATGAGGTAGGTTGAAGTCACCTAACACAACTAGGCGCTCTGTATTTAACAGATTATTACTTAATTTACATAAGCAATCATAATGCTTCTGGTAAATTTCTAACCCAGAGTTGGGGGGAATATATGAACAAGTGATATAAAATGATAGGCAGTTCGCTTTTACAAAAATACAGCATAGATTAATATCAAGATTTTCATTCTGATTATCATTTAAATTCAGCATTCGTGAAAAATAACAGGATTTAACTGCAATGAGGACACCGCCACCTCTTTTTAATCCGGTCATAGCATGGTTTCTATCTGTCCGGTAAATCGTAAATAGCGGTGACAAAATTTCTAAATTGAAGACACTTTCCGTAAGCCATGTTTCTGTCAATGCAATAACATCATAGTTAATATTGAACGATTTCAGATAAAGCTCTTTAAGTTTTGAGTTAAGACCACGAACATTTTGATAAAGTATAGAAATAACGGAATCAGTTAGTTCGCTGGAGCTATTGGATTTATTGAGTTTTTTGGATCAGAACATACTTGAGTTAATGAAGAAAAATGCTTAACCTGAATTCCAAAGGGCCATAATGAAGCATCCATAACTTTATTTAGCAATTGTTCTGGAAATCCTAATTTAAAATTGACATGACTCAAATTGGCCAAAGGAGTGTCCTTTTTTACGAGCCTATAGCATTTTAATATCGAGGTCTGCACTCCCAATTTTTTGGATAAGTGACCGACGATATTCTCCGGAGTAGTATCAGATTTAAACTTTGAGATATGAACCCATCTATTTCTGGGTAAAACATTGAATTCCGTTTCAGTGTCAGAACCAAAAACTTTGCGAGTGTTGGAGCGCTTATTTTTATTCGGTCCCTTATTGTTCTTCACTGTCTGGAAACACTCGTTGTTGTTGATGGAATATGAAGAAGCATTCTCACAAACAGAACCAGTAGAAGAGGTAGACTCCTTCTCTTCAAAAACGGGAGAAAGAGAGTTTACTTCGCTTTGCCTAAGTTCATGCAAAACAGAATTGACAACAGCACGTTTAGAAACCTGTTCTGAGCGATTCTCATCAGCTTGCTTTGTTACATTTTTTACATTTTTCTGCTTGCGGGGGCGAAGACGCGAAGTAACAGGTTGTTCAATGTTCGAGTCATCGTTTTCTGCTGGTGAACAGTTAACTTCGCCTTTTAAATGATTTAGAAAAAGTTTTTCTAATTTTATTATTTCAGCTTTTAAACCATTAATTACAGACAAAATATCCGGATCACGATTCAAAAGCGATACACATTTCGAGCAAAGCATTTTGCAAGAAAGAAGCAAATGATTGTATAAAAATGTAATTAAAAACGACAAAATAATAAAATGTTTGTACAGAAAGCGTCCGATCGATGTAAGAATTGTAACTGAACTGAACTTATTACCTTTTATAAAACAAAATAACTAGTTTAGTTATTTTATTATTGTGTTCAAATTTAAACTTTATATCCGTGGTAATAAACTTGTTTTCATGAGCTATTTTGTATACATAAGTAGTGTAAAAGTGGGCGGACCGCACCCAGTTTTGATGTAATAATGTTTTTTTGGTAAACAAGTTGTTATCTAAAGTTTTATTCAGGAAGTTTATATATTTTACAATCTTTTGCCTGTGTAACCTAAAAGTGGTCGGATCACGCCCATATTTGGGTTATTAACGGGTAATGCTACTCTATACTCAAGAATGAAATTTTGTTGTCATAACTCAAAAACGAACGCTGATATCACATTTTTACTAAAAAATAGGCGTGGTCGTGGACCGATTTTCCCCATTTTCAATACCAACCTGCACACCACAAGAAACAATATTTCTGCAAAATTTCATTACGAATTTTTCGTGTTAAGATTTAACACGAAAAACGTGGGACGGATTATAGTGATAGGTACTAATTCTATAAGCGTTTCTATAAGTGTTTGTTTACAAAATACAGAAAAATATTTTTGAGAGGGGATTGTTCTTCTTCATAGCAATAAACCAGAAATATAATTTTTTAAATATGTACGTAAAAAAGACCAAGGAGACAGTTTTAAAACCAATGCATGCTTCTGGAAATGTACATGAAACCTTTTCTAAGTCGTATAGTTGCACAATATTGAATAGTTTGTAGGTAAAACGAAGTTAAATTCAATAAAAATTGCTCATTTCACAAATTTAGTCAGCTGTTTTTAGCCTACCACATGTATTTTTAGATGTTTTAGTTTAATATTTACTTAATTGTGATTTTAGTTCTCTTGGTCTTTAATTTAAATGCATTTTAAATTATATGCATGAATTGCGAATTTATTTGTATTAACTCATTCTAATTTAAATAAAAGAAAACTGTAAAATTACAAAAACAATTAAATAAAAGTAATGTAGCTTTTTATTATTTTCAAACCGGTTAGAAATCGTCAAAACCACGACAACTCTTGAATGCAAAATAGTTTTTCAATTAATGTTTACTTAAAAACCAAACAAATAATTAATAATAAAGTTGTGTCGTTGGTATCCCTGCCACTAACTCACCCCATTATTTTGTGACGGCGTGGTAATAAAGCAAAACGGTTTACCTTTTCAGTTATCTTGCTTTATATAATAATAGCCTTGCTCACGAAATGCGAGGAGTTTCCAGCAAAGACTACAAGCATAGAATAAACAGTATAAATTAAATTTTGCATTTTATGGTTTTTGGAAGGAATTTTGCTTTCGTAGCTTTGTTCTGCTTCTTGTTCGATGTCCAGGCTTTGTAAAGCGCTGGCACGATCTCCGTTGCGAGCATAGTGTGCTGTTGAAGAATATGAATAGGCAGATGATCTAATTTAGTCGGAATAGCAACACATTGAATAAGTTATACGAGTAACATTAAAAAGTTAATGGAAACCCTTTTATAGGGTTAAACGAATGTTTTTTACGAATTTGAAATAACACGAGATAGAAAGAAAATATAATTCCGTTTATAAATATTTTTTAAAACAATTCATAGATTATCAATATTCTATGCATTTTTCTCATGATTTCTTCTTTTTTTACACAGTAGTTTTGTTTTAGAAAACGAAAAAAAGTGCTACTCGAGAATTTTTTAGGAGTTTGATATGCCTGCGAAACACATTCCTACATCTTCCTTGTGTAAACATATATATCTGTACAAACCCTGCAGTAAAAATCGCAACTAGTTCCAAAAAGAAATAGTTTGCTACTAGTGCAAATGGAACCATAATAACCCTAGTTGCAATGTAATGCAGCTAAAGTGATTATTTGTAAGTATATTCGGAACTGGATATTTACTAGTTCCAAAGTAATGCGGCTGGGAGTCAGTCGATATTGAAATTTACCGTTTTGTGCAAATTGTATATCAAATAACTTCGTCGCTTCGATCGGTCGCTAGAAGAAACGAAGTTAGTTGCAAATCGTTCACAGAAGCAAAGGGACGTTCTGTGCTGCGGAAAATTTTATTATTATATATTTTATTAAGCATATAGCCATGAGTAAACGCTCTATAAGAAGTAGAATAAAACTCCAAAGGGTTTTAAACATAAAGATGTTGAAAAGGCCTACTGAGAAAAATTTACCGCTTGTAACGCATTACACCGACAATTCTGGGAACTGTGCGGTTCAGCCTAAAAAGCATTTATCGCTTTCTAGTACAGTCTACGTTTCAGAGGAAAAATCTCTGGGATTTTTATAGCGATTGAATGTTGGTGCAGCGAGTAGCCGTTGTACAAAATGTGAGTAAAAGCCTTCAAGAAAAATTAATATTTGACTTTTTTATTGATCAAAAGATCTACATATATTCTAATGACATACATTTCGTTTTACAATAATATGCTACATAACTATCCCTTTTCATTTTCAGATGGGAGAAAACACACTTGCAAAAACTGCGCCGAAATTCAAGAAACCTGCAACATGTGGATGCCAAAATAATTCCAGTTAATCGCAGTATATATGTATGTAGGTTTTTTGAATTTTAATAGTCTCTAAATTGCTCATTACATCATACCGTTTAAGGTATCCACTATAACCACCCTTCTACGCCAGTGCCTCACAAAAAATTTGAGAAATCTATTAAGTGAGGACGTATTCTTAAACTTTAATATTGATGGGACGCACGGGAAAAGACGGTTAAAGGATTTTAAAAATTTTTATAGTGCACTACTAGGTAAAATTTTATAATAAACGTCACTCATTTATTTAATTACAATGGAATAAATTCTTACAAAGTTCTCAAATTTGCAGATTCTATTTCAACTTTGCCGGTGTTGGAGCCACCCGAAACTCAACTGAGAAAGGCGATACAGCTACAAAAAAAGAGAATTTTTAAAAACATATGTATCGAAAAGAAGAATGAATAAAAATACGTTTCAATTTGTTATATGTAACAAACAATAAATATAAGTGAAAGCAAAATTCAATTAAAAATCACTTTGTTTTTAATTGACCCGCTCTGCATTACATTAGAACCAGTTAAAATCTTCAGTAAAATCTTCAGCAGTAAAATCTTCTAGTTCTTAACTGTAGAATAAGTAGTTCTTTTCGAACCAGTAGTAACCCTCACTGCATCTTATTTTAATGGAACGAACTGTCGCTTTTCACGTGGCGGTGTCCTAGGAGGTGGCAATTGACCCGCTCTGCATTACATTAGAACCAGATAAAAGATAGTTCACAAATGACTCTTCTATACTAGTTCAAAAAGCACTAGAATAGTTATAGTGCTTTGTGAACTATCTTTTAACTGGTTCTAATGTAATGCAGAGCGGGTC